>JAMXDD010000006.1:10280832-10541982 GCA_024733475.1 Syzygium grande
AAGTCAAGTCACACAAACAAAGCTTACGGACATATAAGCTCTCTTATTCATGCAGATGCGAAAGGCGAAGGGAGAATCCAAGATGCGAAAGTACCTGTACTCAAGCTGATTTGGGACGTACTCGATTTTGAACACACAAATCTCAAATGTGTTCATAGGCACAGATGCTTACAAAAAAAAAACTTGATTATCAATGAACTAGATGCAATATTCTCAATACTTTTACTCAGAAAAAATAAATAGAAGGGGCAAAGACATTGGAAGACATAGGTGTCCATGAACATGTGATGATAATTGATACAATACAAAAAGATATTGCACCCTCCCTAATTGTGCATTGACCAATTAATGCATCAAAACATATGCAATAAACCAAACAACCTCTCGTTTTAGTGCCAATAGAGTTAGGAATACTAATGCTCTTGTTTGACTTATGATCAGCTGGCTAGCGGATTGAGCACCTGACCCACAAACAACACCGTGCCAGTCATATCCTCTCTCACCAAGAACAGGAACGGGTGATCGGCAACAAAGTCCATCTTCGGAGGAAAATACACACTCCCAAACATAACAGTAGCAGAAGCGGCGGCCGCTTCTGTTCCTTCTTCATTAACTTCAATGAAGGATTTGTGAAATATGCGTGCAACATAGAGATTGACAGAGTCCGCCATCTGCGTCAATCCTCCACCCGAAAATGGCAATACCAATCCCAACTTCTTCAGATCTTCTGAAGCTTCAAATTCAAATGATATCTTGAATCGCGGGATTCGGCATTCCTGCACTTTCAATTTCTCGTAGGGAAGATGGCAATCCAGAAAGCCAGATTCAGAACCGACTTTCTCCACAAGAGCCGGGAGTCCATCTCTCGCATCTGGAAGAAATAAGTAAATTGAAAACTGACGCTTGTCCTCCCCTTGCTTATAAGGAAGTCCCAAGACTTTAAAACCATCGTGAGCCGCGAAGATCTACTTGTTCTCACTAGTCATGAAAGGAACTTGAACAGAATTCCCATTGAGAAGGAAAAAGTCACTATCCTTTGTCTTTGAAGAGTTGAACTTGTCATTCCAAGCACCTTTGAAGTAAAGGGCATTCACAAAAATGAGTTGAGTTGAACTGTCAACTGAGCCAGCCGGGAGAATGTCCTTTATGAGGCCACTAGTCTCCTTCTCAGCCCACGTATTAACTTCGCTAGTCACCTCAATAGCCTAATGGGGTTCTTATAATCAGTCCATAGAATACTAGGTGACACGAAAAGCGAGTAGCTAATGCCATTGTTTAACGAATAGAAAGGACATTCATGTAAGAACTTAGAAAAGACTACAATTCAATTCATATCTGAGCCATTTATGGAAGGATGAAAATTATGGGTCAATACTAAAGTTAATTAGCACGGAACCACATTCTCAACCATGACTGAAGAAAGAACAAAAGCATCAGTTTCACAATTCAAAATAGTATAGAGGAACCATTGATATAGAAAATTAGGCAACAAAAGGAACATTAGAGAACCAAGAAAAAAATTGGCACAAAAAAAAGGTAAGCCCATCGGCAAAGAAATCCCCACGAAAAAGGGTCACCCTATGTTTCTATAACCCAATGCACCAACAAAGTGAAAGACTCAAATTCAAATAGTGGACTGCTGAAACTCATACCAAAGGCAACGCACTAGTACTCATGGCACATATGTGAGAGTCTGACTAGTCGATATTGCTCTACTTGAAGTATTTGACTACAAAAGATGCTCTTCAACATGGTGATTGCCTGTTAAGTCAGTTCTCCATGATCCTTAAGTTAAGCACCGTGTGGAAACCAGTAGCATAAGCTGTAGAACTAATTTCCAATTATATTTTCCAGAAACATCTACAATGACACATCTCACTCCGTTCTATAGCCATACTGAAATTGCATGATCATGACAAGTATGCAAATATCCAATTAGAAATGATAGCGTAACCTGTGATTGGGGTTCGCACAACAAGAGGGCAATGTATTACGTAATAACTATGCTAAATTTCTTTTCCTAATATGGTCATTTCGATTTCTCTGTATTTACATGATCTATGGCTACGGTGAGAACTGCACAGGAGCCAGATGCAATATCAATATTTGCCCCTGCTACAAATTCCCATGTAGTAAATTAGTGGAAAATCAGTACATTGATGATGAATGGGAAGGTTAGGAGGGTAAAACTTGTTGCACTAGCGAGTTGCAATCTGGGAGCATAAAGTTTATGTCTTTAACATGCTTAGAATATGACAGAAAATAGGATATCCTTGTACATGCACCTACAGGGCACGATTGTGGTCCCTTCCAACTTGATAGCTTCAAATAACATCATCTAAAGCCCTGATCGAGAAAATTTTGTACGACTGTTGACCAACGCATCTGGATTGAACTTTTTTCATTTGAAGCTTACCAGAGTTTGTGACCATTCATCAATTTACCATTTTATGTTCATCATGTAGGCCTCTAACACAAGGTTTACTGTGAGCTCACTTTAGCGGATTTACATGTTGTTTGTGCATGTTTGGATTATACTTCACACCCAAGCAAGCCATTAAGAAAGAGATATTTCCTTAACATTCTGGGAGGATTCTGTTAAACAAGTAAACCAATTATGAGCAGTATTTCAAATCCCAAACTGAAGAAAAATTAGAAGAGGAAATGATTTTCAAAACTGTTTTCACGAATAAAACATATTCTTACGTTTCAATCCACGGAAGAGCGTTCTACCCAAGAAACAGCAAATGGGCAGAATACCTAGTTAAAATATCTAAGCACAATCACTTCAGCCCCCTAGAACCATCCGACCAAAGAAACCAAGAAAGCCACGCATGTATTCGACCCAATAAACAGAAGAAAGAGCAAGAAGTAACCTTGGTTTTGAAATCAGCAAAATTAGTGGCCGCCTTATAAGACGCGTCCACCACCTGTTGGAAAGAAGGCCTGAGAGGCAACGACTTATCGATCCAAATGCTGTTCGCGAAGGACAGCTTGGGCCCGCCGGCGGCGCTGTCGTCGGCGAGCACGACGAGGAGGAGCTGAGAAGCTAAGGAGTGGAGATGGTCGGTGGATTTGGCCTTGAGGAAAGAGAGGAGCTGGTCCTGGGTGGGCCCCGTGGAGCCGGCGGCGATCAGGCCGAGCATCATGTGGATGGAGAGGGGAGAGAAGACGAGGTTGGAGTCCTCGGCCCCGGTTAAGAGGAGATGCTTGGAGAGGGCGAGGGCGGCGTCGGTCTGGTTGGCGATGGATTCTCTCAGGTCCATTTTCTGGCAGCTGGGTGTGAACGTGAGAAGAAACACGCGTTACTGAGAGCTCTGGTTGTGAGACGGCTAGGTCAGGAGAAAAAGGTGATTCCAGGGTGGTGTTATCGTATCTCAATCTGCTTTCCATTTACAGCAGAAGAAAACTTGTTTTGGCAATTGCGATCATATTGAACAAATGGTTTCCACGTCATCTTTTTGGCTGCAAAAGGATACTCCATATAAATCCCTTTAGGATGTTAGGTAAACATTTACGATTAATGCCTTTGTTTTAACTTCTATTGACCTCATCATCTTCTAGCCTCCCCTTTGACAATACAGCAATCAAGCTTGCAAGTCCAAGCGGAAACACGCCACGCTGCTGAAGAAGCAGGCATCAACATTAGCAGACCAAAAAATTTGAACAGCTTAAGGAACAGCGCAGATGGTCATAGTGATGCCATGCCAAGCAATAAGAGGAGAAACAAAATCCCACGCTCTGCCCCAGACAGGTTTGCGTCAGAATATGGAGAAAGAGGAAGAACTATCCAAGCACGAATTACAACCTCTTCGTCCTTTGCTAAGTGATAAAGATGAACAGGGTAGTCTACATTCAGAGTTATAGCTTTTATATCTTTCCATGGAATCTCGAATTCAGCATCTCTTTTTTTCCAGTTGCAGAGAGTAATGAGGTCATGGCAGACGGGAAGAAGGAGTACTGAACAGTCTCTTGGGCAGAATGATGCTGATAAAGGAGTAAAGAAACAAGATGGTCGGCGCGGTTCGAACAGCAAAGGAGTAACAAAAGTTGCATCGCAGGGATTGCCAACGGGTCAACGAGATGGCATTGGTAGAAGCAGCGCGAAAGGAAAGGTCAAAGAGTTCATGAATATCTTCAATCAGGAAGCTGCTTCGAAACCTAAAGTCGACGTCTGACCTCAAGGTGGGAGCTTTCGTGTTGTTGCTGCTGTCTGTCTTCGTCCAGCTTTCATGTTATTGCTGTTTCGGTTCTAGGTTCACTGCCTCATGAAAACTTGTTTGGCTATAGTTCGTAAATCCATGTCCATCACAAGTTTGCAAACTCTTGTGGACTTTCAACGAGGATGAACTGGAATAACACGAGAGGTGTACTGTCGTGTCGCAGGAAGCATGGACTCACTTCTATTCACTTGGATCTATAGGAGCCATCAAAACTTGCTTACTTCATACTCAGCAATTGCTTGCAAAGGACATGGATTGGATCTATATGAGCCATCAAAATTTGCTTTTCTTCGTACCCAGCAATTGCTTGCACGGGATATGGAATTGCTTTCCACAGTAAATAGCACACCAGTTGAGGAGCACACAATTAGACCGGTTTGCGAGGCAAGGTGGAGTGATTGTCAAAGCGGTGTCGGTCAATAACACACTCCATTTCTGTCTTACCTCTCATACTGCTTCATATAGAGCACCGAGGAGAGTATTTTTTTGCTGTCTAATGGAACCTGGAATCTGAAGCCATCCCTCTCTCTTGACCGTGTTTTGCCCACTTGTCCTTCAATTGTGCATCAGAAGAGTCATCACGGACAGAACCCATCTTCAGATCATAATCATTACGAGTTTCATACATAGATGGAACAGGACCAAAGTAAAAAAATCCAGAGATCACGTATTTGTCGGCATACCTCATTACCCTAGATTCACAGAATGGTACTTCCAGAGGAAAAATCAACATTGCATCAACATAAGAAGCCTTGTCAGATCTAGTGTCCTGAACTCGCCACCTAAGGGATCACTCAATTTTCCCTGCTCTTATATGTTTTGTGTGGATTAGAGATGCTGAGACACCGGCACAGAGAAGAAAAAGCAGACCAAACCCATGTTCACCTAGACAAAGAAGTGAGGGAAAATTCAACTCTGCACTGGCTAGAACACCAAAAACAGATAAGAGCTTCAGAACAGTAGCTTTGCAAAGGACTCTGCATATAGATTTTTCAGTGTCAAAATTAAAAGAGAACGAATGTACATTGCTGTGCATATTGATCAGCCTCGACTAATCAGACTTGCAGCCGCACAAGAGAGCTTCAACCTTGTCTATGGGTAGTTGTGTAACTATGCAAATCGTTAGCTCAGAGAAGGGATTGCATCAAGCAGCAAGAGGCATCTGACCAATGAACTTTAATAGCTACCGTGCCCATAGAATAACCTAATTGACAATGGCGTAACTTAATCGCCTTTCTGCATGCGGTTACCATCAAGAGCAGCGTGGTATATTTGCTTCTCAGCCAACCATTTATCTGATAGCGTCAAATTTCCCTGCAGGCGAAGAGGGAGAGCAATTTGAACCAAATAGATTTACATCACAACTGAGGGAAATAATATAAGTGCAATGGGAGAGCAGGATATCAAGTGCGAGCACAAGGGCCACACCAAAACAGATAATGACTGAAATACTTCTATGACAAAACAAGTAATACATCTTTGAGGATTCAGGCTGTCTTCCTCCAAAAAGAAACCTCCCATAAAAGCGCCCTTTCTCCGCCTGCTCAATAAGAAAAGCCAAAAGCAAGGTCTGACCAAAAACAAAATAATAATAATAATAGGAAAAGCCAGGGTTAGGGTGAAACGGGAGTCAAGCAGCTCGTGAGTACCTCGGGCTCGGCTCAATTATTACTCGAAATCGACTCGCCTAATTTCGAGTATAGTTGAGTTCGAGCTCACCAATACTCCACTCGACAAGCTTGGGAGCCATATTGAGTCTAATTGAGCTTCTATTATTGTTTATAAAAATATTCTACAAAAACCAAAAAAAAGACATAAATTTAAATTTCACCCTCATGAATTACTTCTACTGGTTATTGGCAGGACTAAGCGTTGTGAATTTTGGGTTCTTTTTGCTGTGTGCGTCTTGGTATGGATACCAGACAGTGGACATGAATGGGGGAGCAAACGGTTTGACTTTGACTGCTGGGGATTCTAAAGCAAACGGTTTGACTGGGGTGATTTTAATTCTAATGCAACCATCAAAGGGTAGGCTCTAGAAATTTAGCTTCATTAAGTTGATTAAAATCCCATTGCAGTGTTCATGTCATATAATCCATGGCTTCATCACCACCACTGTACTACTCTCGAACTGTTTCACTCCGTGGATACCTCTCGAATCTGCATTCATTTGTTTGTTTTTTGAGAGGGGGGGTGTGGGGGGGTGTGTTGGGGTGGTTAAAGAATGGACTGCATCCATGAATCTCTGGCTTCAATGAAAGGGCAGAGGTAAGCTGAAGAACTTCTTTCATGGCGCTGCCGTAGAGCCTTTTCCTAATAACTAAAGAAAAATATTAATTAAGCTTATTTGACGAAGAAAAATGTGACGTCGCATACATGAATTACGTTTGCCAAGTTGAACCGAGACATGCGTACGGTGAAGAAGCTAATACATACCTAAGAAATGACAAAAGTAAAATAATGCGCAATCCAGCAGAAAAGCTACGAGATGCTGAAGAAAATAATCTACTGCACAAATAATATGTTGATACGGATCCCCTTCCAGCTGTCCATGAATTTCTACAGCATTCTGAAGAAATTAACCAAGGAACGCATGCCTTCAACTAGAACGGCACAAACATTTGGTTTGCATTCCAATTAAATTTCGTCACTCCCTTCACTAAATCAACGCGGACAGAAAGGATTATGCACTTCACAGAATACACTGGAAAATTTCTTGGTCACTACACTTCAAACAC
The DNA here is from genome assembly GCA_024733475.1 of Syzygium grande. Taxonomy (NCBI): domain Eukaryota; kingdom Viridiplantae; phylum Streptophyta; class Magnoliopsida; order Myrtales; family Myrtaceae; genus Syzygium; species Syzygium grande. The sequence continues at coordinate 10,287,794 of JAMXDD010000006.1, forward strand.
AGATGAAAATAGTGCCACATACGGCTCAAATCTTAGGCTCTCGCCACTCTTCTATTATAAATGTAACAAAATGTCATTACAGGAAGGGAAAAATTGCGACACTGGCTAAGTAAGCCAATGAACAAACTATTGGATCAGTCTCTCTCTCTTTCCTTTTCTTTTTCCCTTTTCTTGGGTTTCTGGTTTTCCTCTTTTCTTTTGGATCTTTTCTCGGTTCTTTACCTCTCGCTATTCACAAGATGGATGAGACAATCCATCAAGAGCATGCAAAAGCAAGCTGCCGGTGCAAGGTCAAAGGAAGACTCGAACATATTCACATACGCTCAACAATGAGACACAAAGAGTGGAGAATAATTGTAAAAATCACCACGTGAGTTAGATAAGGAGTCAACAGCCGATTGCCCTATCAGCGAGCATGAGGCTATGTCAGGAAACAACATCTTCTTTTGCAGATTGAGGCTCAGATCTAGTGTCGGAGACCCTGGAAGGAGGCCGATACCGGAACATTGATCTGCCAACAATGTTCTTGATAGGAAGCGGACCCCTGCATGTATCAAAACTTCACGCGTCAGAATTCACGGTAATCAAATCAAGCGAATGACCATCGAACACACAAATATACAACAAAAAATGATAATCACTCTGCTCAACTGCGAAAACTAAACAGAATCAAGCTCCTAACGTTCTGAAAACAACTAAAATAATAGAAGGTGCATACAAAAGTTGCAAAATTCTCTATTCCCCCATATGCAGTTTACTCGATTTATCACTTTACACAAGGAATAGGAATTAGCGGAAGACTTAAAACTCACTAGTTATGGGAGTCAAAGCTGTTGTTCCTCCCGTCTCCCATTACAAATACATATCCTTCAGGAATAAGCTGCAATTGAAACGGTCGGAAAGCTTGATCAAAATGTCGGCTGCGTGACGCTATTAGCAAATTAAGTTGGTATGACTTCAAATTAGCATCGCCAATGGTTCCAGCTCATAAGAAAGTGGCTCTAAGATGGAAATCTCCATCTTGAGCAGCACTGTTCACCAATAGTTTACCATCGCGAACCTACCATAAAAACCGCCAGGCATTCAGAATTAGTACAAAGAGAAACGTAGTTGTTACGTGCATGAGAGTGGACAGGAGGGTACATGTAAAAAACAAGTCGGAATAAAAGGGGCAGGATTGAAGATAAAGACTTACTTCAATGTAGTCCCCAGCCTTTGCCACAAAATCATGGATCTTGGTTAGCGTTTTTTGGCATTTCCACTATCAAAAAAATCCAATCCGGCAAAATATTGTTCGTGGAACTACTATCGAGATCCTTCGGACCATATTTCCTAGTATCATCCTGATGTTCATTGCTATACCATCATTTGCTCTTGTCAACAAGGCTTCGCACAACTAAATACTAACACACTGTTCAATACATCGGCTGAACTGAACCAACTTCCTGCACGCCACAAACAAAGCAAGAAACTAATATGTGCAAATTTTGCGGAGCAATCACAACTTGGTTAACCGCAATTTTTCAAATACCATTAAAAGAAATCTGCAATATTGGCGGTGCCTGGAACAATAATAGTATATCCGAAACCGCTGGCTTTCTGAAAGGGTATGAAACCTTCTTTTATATAGGCTGGCCTGATTTAACCATTCGAACCTTCTTTTATTTCAGAAAATCGGCCTTGTAGCGGGTGCCCACCGCCCGTTCGAAACAATTCCGGAGAGGCATGTAACCGGCAACCCAAACGCCATTCTGGATCGACACTTTCGGCCCCTCTGTGCCCCTTCCGTTAGCTAACAGGTGTTGAGGTGGTCGATGGACTTCGCCTTGACGACAGAGACGAGTTGGGCTTGAGTGCGTCCGATGGGGAGCAGGCTCAAAACGGCGAGGATCGAATGGGGGAGAGACGATGACGTTCCAGTCCTCGATCTTAGTTGGGAACAGGTGCTTCCCCGAGTGTCAGAGCGACTTGGCCCTGGTTGCAGGTGGATTCTCGGAGGCCGTGCAAAATATTGTTGAATGAGGGATAATGGAAAGAGCATTTGTGTCCAGACTCACCCTCCGTGAAAATGAATTCAATGAGTGTGGTGTTCCCTTTTTTTGATAGAGACATCCACTAAGTCAAGTCGCACAAACAAAGCATACGGACATATAAGCTCTCTTATTCATGCGGTTGCGAAAGGCGAAGGGAGAATCCAAGATGCGGAAGTACTTGTATTCAAGCTGATTTGGGACGTACTCGATTTTGAACGCGCAAATCTCAAATGTGTTCATAGGCACAGATGCTTACAGAAAAGAAAATAAAACTCGAATTATCAATGAACTAGATGCAATATTCCCGATGCTTTTACTCAGAAAAAATAAATAGAAGGGGCAAAGACATTGGAAGACATAGGTGTCCACGAACATGTCATGGTAATTGATACAATACGAAAAGATATTGCACCCTCCCTAATTGTGCATTGACCGATTAATACATCAAAACATATGCAATAAACCAAACAACCTCTCGTTTCAGTGCCAATAGAGTTAGGAATACTAATGCTCTTGTTCGACTTATGATCAGCTGGCCAGCGGATTGAGCACCTGACCCACAAACAACACCATGCCAGTCATATCCTCTCTCACCAAGAATAGGAACGGGTGATCGGCGATAAAGTCCATCTTCTTCGGAAAAAGCGTACACCCACACATAAGAACAGCAGAAGCGGCGGCCGCTTCTGTTCCTTCTTCATTAACTTCAATGAAGGATTTGTGAAATATGCGTGCGACATAGAGATTGACAGAGTCCGCCATCTGCGTCAATCCCCCACCCGAAAATGGCAATACCAATCCCAACTTCTTCAGATCTTCCGAAGCTTCAAATTCAAATGATATCTTGAATCGCGGGATTCGGAATTCCCGCACTTCCAATTTCTCGTAGGGAAGATGGCGATCCAGAAAGCCAGATTCAGAACCGACTTTCTCCACGAGAGCCGGGAGTCCATCTCTCGCATCCGGAAGAAATAAGTAAATCGAAAATTGACGCTTGTCCTCCCCTTGCTTATAAGGAAGTCCCAAGACTTTAAAACCGTCGTGAGCCGCGAGGATCTGCTCGTTCTCACTAGTCACGAAAGGAACTTGAACAGAATTCCCATTGAGAAGGAAAAAGTCACTATCCTTTGTCTTTGAAGAGTCGAACTCGTCATTCCAAGCACCTTTGAAGCAAAGGGCATTCACAAAAATGAGTTGAGTTGAACTGTCAAGTGAGCCAGCCGGGAGAACCTCCTTTATGAGGCCACTGGTCTCCTTCTCAGCCCACGTATTAACTTCGCTAGTCACCTCCACAGCCTAATGGGGTTCTTATAATCAGTCCATAGAATACCAGGTGACATGAAAAGCGAGCAGCAAATGCCATTGTTTAACCAATAGAAAGGACATTCATGTAAGAACTTAGAAAAGACCGCAATTCAATTCAAATCCGAGCCATTTATGGAAGGATGAAAATTACGGGTCAGTGCTAAAGTTAATTAGCACGGAACCACATTCTCAACCATGACTGAAGAAAGAACAAAAGCATCAGTCTCACAATTCAAAATAGTATGGAGGAACCATTGATATAGAAAATTAGGCAACAAAAGGAACATTAGAGAACCAAGAAAATAATTGGCACAAAAAAAAGGGTAAGCCCATCAGCAAAGAAATCCCCACGAAAAAGGGTCACCCTATGTTTCTATAACCCAATGCACCAACAAAGTGAAAGACTCAAATTCAAATAGTGGACTGCTGCAAGTCCTACCAAAGGCAACGCACTAGTACTCATGGCACATATGCGAGAGTCTGACTAGTCGATATTGCACTGCTTGAAGTATTTGACTACCAAAGATGTTCTTCAACAAGGTGATTGCATGTTAAGTCAATTCTCCATGATCCTTAAGTTAAGCACCGTGTGGAAACCAGTAGCATAAGCTGTAGAACTAATTTCCAATTATATTTTCCAGAAACATCTACAATGACACATCTCACTCCGTTCTACAGCCATACTGAAATTGCATGATCATGACAAGTATGCAAATATCCAATTAGAAATGATAGCGTAACCTGTGATTGGGGTTCGCACAGCAAGAGGGCAATGTATTATGTAATAACTATGCTAAATTTCTTTTCCTAATACGGTCATTTCGATTTCTCTGTATTTACATGATCTATGGCTACGGTGAGAACTGCACAGGAGCCAGATGCAATATCAATATTTGCCCCTGCTACAAATTCCCATGCAGTAAATCTGTGGAAAATCAGTACATTGATGATGAATGGGAAGGTTAGGAGGTTAAAACTTGTTGCACTGGCGAGTTGCAATCTGGGAGCATAAAGTTTACGTCTTTAACATGCTTAGAATATGACAGAAAATAGGAAATCCTTGTAAATGCACCGACAGGGCACGATCGTGGTCCCTTCCAACTTGATAGCTTCAAACAACATCATCTAAAGCCCTGATTAAGAAAGTTTTGTACGACCGTTGACCAGCGCATCTGGATTGAACTCTTTTCATTTGAAGCTTACCAGATTTTATGACCATTCATCAATTTACCCTTTTATGTTCATCATGTAGGCCTCTAGCACAAGGTTTACTGTGAGCTCACTTTAGCGGATTTACATGTTGTTTGTGCATGTTTGGATTATACTTCACACCCAAGCGAGCCATTAAGAAAGAGCTATTGCCTTAACATTCCGGGAGGTTTTTGCTGAACAAGTAAACCAATTACAAGCAGTATTTCAAATCCCAAGCCGAAGAAAAATTAGAAGAGGAAATGATTTTCAAAACTATTTTCACGAATAAAACATACGCTTACTTTTCAATCCACGGAAGAGCGTTCCACCCACGAAACAGCAAATGGGTAGAACACCTAGTTAAAATGTCTAAGCACAGTCACTTCAGCCTCCCAGAACAATCCGACCAAAGAAACCAAGAAAGCCGCGCATGTATTCGACCCAATAAACAGAAGAAAGAGCAAGAACTAACCTTGGTTTTGAAATCAGCGAAATTAGTGGCCGCCTTATAAGACGCGTCCACCACCTGTTGGAAAGAAGGCCTGAGAGGCAACGACTTATCGATCCAAATGCTGTTCGCGAAGGACAGCTTGGGCCCGCCGGCGGCGCTGTCGTCGGCGAGCACGATGAGGAGGAGCTGAGAAGCTAAGGAGTGGAGATGGTCGGTGGATTTGGCCTTGAGGAAAGAGAGGAGCTGGTCCTGGGTGGGCCCCGTGGAGCCGGCAGCGATCAGGCCGAGCACCATGTGGATGGAGAGGGGAGAGAAGACGAGGTTGGAGTCCTCGGCCCTGGTCAAGAGGAGCTGCTTGGAGAGGGTGAGGGCGGCGTCGGTCTGGTTGGCGATGGATTCCCTGAAGTCCATTTTCTGGCGGCTGGGTGTGAACGGGAGAAGAAACACGCGTTACTGAGAGCTTTGGTTGTGAGACGGCTAGGTCAGGAGAAAAAGGTGATTCCAGGGTGGTGCTATCGTATCTCAATCTGCTTTCCATTTACGGCAGAAGAAACTTTGTTTTGGCAATTCCGATCATATTGAACAAATGGTTTCCGCGTCATCTTTTTGGCTGCAAAAGGATACTCTATATAAATCCCTTTAGGATATTAGGTAAAACAGTTCCGATTAATGCCTTTGTTTTAACTTTCTATTGACCTCAACATCTTCCAGCCTCCCCTGCGACACTGAAGCAATCAAGCTTGCCAGTCCAAGCGGAAACACTCCACGCTGCTGAAGAAGCAGGCATCAATATTAGCAGACCAAAAACTTTGAGCAGCTTAAGGACCAGCGCAGATGGTCATAGTGATGCCATGCCATGCAATAAGAGGAGAAACAAAATCCCACGCTCTGCCCCAGACAGGTTTGCGTCAGAATATGGAGAAAGAGGAAGAACTATCCAAGCCCGAATTAAAACCTCTTCGTCCTTTGCTAAGTGATAAAGATGAACAAGGTAGTCTACATTCAGAGTTATAGCTTTTATATCTTTCCATGAAATCTCGAATTCAGCATCTCTTTTTTCCAGTTGCAGAGAGTAATGAGGTCATGGCAGACGGGAAGAAGGAGTACTGAACAGTCTCTTGGGCAGAATGATGCTGATAAAGGAGTAAAGAAACAAGATGGTCGGCGCGGTTCGAACAGCAAAGGAGTAACAAAAGTTGCATCGCAGGGATTGCCAACGGGTCAACGAGATGGCATTGATAGAAGCAGCGCGAAAGGAAAGGTCAAAGAGTTCGTGAATATCTTCAATCAGGAAGCTGCTTCGAAACCTAAAGTCGACGTCTGACCTCAAGGTGGGAGCTTTCGTGTTGTTGCTGCTGTCTGTCTTCGTCCAGCTTTCATGTTGTTGCTGTTTCGGTTCTAGGTTCATTGCCTCATGAAAACTTGTTTGGCTATAGTTCGTAAATCCATGTCCATCACAAGTTTGCAAACTCTTGTGGACTTTCAACGAGGATGAACTGGAATAACACGAGAGGTGTACTGTCGTGTTGCAGGAAGCATGGACTCACTTCTATTCACTTGGATCTATAGGAGCCATCAAAACTTGCTTACTTCATACTCAGCAATTGCTTGCAAAGGACATGGATTGGATCTATATGAGCCATCAAAATTTGCTTTTCTTCGTACCCAGCAATTGCTTGCACGGGATACGGAATTGCTTTCCACAGTAAATAGCACACCAGTTGAGGAGCACACAATTAGACCGGTTTGCGAGGCAAGGTGGAGTGATTGTCAAAGCGGTGTCGGTCAATAACACACTCCATTTGTCTTACCTCTCATACTGCTTCATATAGAGCACCGAGGAGAGTTTTTTGCTGTCTAATGGAACCTGGAATCTGAAGCCATCCCTCTCTCTTGACCGTGTTTTGCCCACTTGTCCTTCAATTGTGCATCAGAAGAGTCATCACGGACAGAACCCATCTTCAGATCATAATCATTACGAGTTTCATACATAGATGGAACAGGACCAAAGTAAAAAAATCCAGAGATCACGTATTTGTCGGCATACCCCGTTACCCTAGATTCGCAGAATGGTACTTCCAGAGGAAAAATCAACATTGCATCAACATAAGAAGCCTTGTCAGATCTAGTGTCCTGAACTCGCCACCTAAGGGATCACTCAATTTTCCCTGCTCTTATATGTTTTGTGTGGATTAGAGATGCTGAGACACGGGCACAGAGAAGAAAAAGCAGACCAAACCCATGTTCACCTAGACAAAGAAGTGAGGGCAAATTCAACTCTGCACTGGCTAGAACACCAAAAACAGATAAGAGCTTCAGAACAGTAGCTTTGCAAAGGACTCTGCATATAGATTTTTCAGTGTCAAAATTAAAAGAGAACGAATGTACATTGCTGTGCATATTGATCAGCCTCGACTAATCAGACTTGCAGCGGCACAAGAGAGCTTCAACCTTGTCTATGCGTAGTTGTGTAACTATGCAAATCGTTAGCTCAGAGAAGGGATTGCATCAAGCAGCAAGAGGCATCTGACCAATGAACTTTAATAGCTACCGTGCCCATAGAATAACCTAATTGACAATGGCGTAACTTAATCGCCTTTCTGCATGCGGTTACCATCAAGAGCAGCGTGGTATATTTGCTTCTCAGCCAACCATTTATCTGATAGCGTCAAATTTCCCTGCAGGCGAAGAGGGAGAGCAATTTGAACCAAATAGATTTACATCACAACTGAGGGAAATAATATAAGTGCAATGGGAGAGCAGGATATCAAGTGCGAGCACAAGGGCCGCACCAAAACAGATAATGACTGAAATACTTCTATGACAAAACAAGTAATACATCTTTGAGGATTCAGGCTGTCTTCCTCCAAAAAGAAACCCCCCCCCCTCCCATAAAAGCGCCCTTTCTCCGCCTGCTCAATAAGAAAAGCCAAAAGCAAGGTCTGACCAAAAACAAAATAATAATAATAATAGGAAAAGCCAGGGTTAGGGTGAAACAGGGAGTCAAGCAGCTCGTGAGTACCTCGGCTCGGCTCAATTATTACTCGAAATCGACTCGCCTAATTTCGAGTATAGTTGAGTTCGAGCTCACCAATACTCCACTCGACAAGCTTGGGAGCCATATTGAGTCTAATTGAGCTTCTATTATTGTTTATAAAAATATTCTTTACAAAACCAAAAAAAAAAAAAATAAATTTAAATTTCACCCTCATGAATTACTTCTACTGGTTATTGGCAGGACTAAGCGTTGTGAATTTTGGGTTCTTTTTGCTGTGTGCGTCTTGGTATGGATACCAGACAGTGGACATGAATGGGGGGAGCAAACGGTTTGACTTTGACTGCTGGGGATTCTAAAGCAAACGGTTTGACTGGGGTGATTTTAATTCTAATGCAACCATCAAAGGGTAGGCTCTAGAAATTTAGCTTCATTAAGTTGATTAAAATCCCATTGCAGTGTTCATGTCATATAATCCATGGCTTCATCACCACCACTGTACTACTCTCGAACTGTTTCACTCCGTGGATACCTCTCGAATCTGCATTCATTTGTTTGTTTTTTGAGAGGGGGGGCGGGGTGTGGGGGTGTGTTGGGGTGGCTACAGAATGGACTGCATCCATGAATCTCTGGCTTCAATGAAAGGGCAGAGGTAAGCTGAAGAACTTTTTTCATGGCGCTGCCGTAGAGCCTTTTCCTAATAACTAAAGACAAGTATTAATTAAGCTTATTTGACGAAGAAAAATGTGACGTCGCATACATGAATTACGTTTGCCAAGTTGAACCGAGACATGCGTACGGTGAAGAAGCTAATACATACCTAAGAAATGACAAAAGTAAAATAATGCGCAATCCAGCAGAAAAGCTACGAGATGCTGAAGAAAATAATCTACTGCACAAATAATATGTTGATAGGGATCCCCTTCTAGCTGTCCATGAATTTCTACAGCATTCTGAAGAAATTAACCAAGGAACGCATGCCTTCAACTAGAACGGCACAAACATTTGGTTTGCATTCCAATTAAATTTCGTCACTCCCTTCATTAAATCAACGCAGACAGAAAGGATTATGCACTTCACAGAATACACTGGAAAATTTCTTGGTCACTACACTTCAAACACAGATGAAAATAGTGCCACATACGGCTCAAATCTTAGGCTCTCGCCACTCTTCTATTATAAATGTAACAAAATGTCATTACAGGAAGGGAAAAATTGCGACACTGGCTAAGTAAGCCAATGAACAAACTATTGGATCAGTCTCTCTCTTTCCTTTTCTTTTTCCCTTTTCTTGGGTTTCTGGTTTTCCTCTTTTTTTTTGGATTTTTTCTCGGTTCGTTTTACCTCTCGCTATTCACAAGATGGATGAGACAATCCATCAAGAGCAGGCAAAAGCAAGCTGCCGGTGCAAGGTCAAAGGAAGACTCGAACATATTCACATACGCTCAACAATGAGACACAAAGAGTGGAGAATAATTGTAAAAATCACCACGTGAGTTAGATAAGGAGTCAACAGCCGATTGCCCTATCAACGAGCATGAGGCTATGTCAGGAAACAACATCTTCTTTTGCAGATTGAGGCTCAGATCTAGTGTTGGAGACCCTGGAAGGAGGCCGATACCGGAACACTGATCTGCCAACAATGTTCTTGATAGGAAGCGGACCCCTGCATGTATCAAAACTTCACGCGTCAGAATTCACGGTAATCAAATCAAGCGAATGACCATCGAACACACAAATATACAACAAAAAATGATAATCACTCTGCTCAACTGCGAAAACTAAAGAGAATGAAGCTCCTAACGTTCTGAAAACAACTAAAATAATAGAAGGTGCATAGAAAAGTTGCAAAATTCTCTATTCCCCCATATGCAATTTACTCGATTTATCACTTTACACAAGGAGTAGGAATTAGCGGAAGACTCAAAACTCACCAGTTATGGGAGTCAAAGCTATTGTTCCTCTCGTCTCCCATTACAAATACATATCCTTCAGGAATAAGTTGCAATTGAAACGGTCGGAAAGCTTGATCAAAATGTCGGCTGTGTGACGCTATTAGCAAATTAAGTTGGTATGACTTCAAATTAGCATCGCCAATGGTTCCATCTCATAAGAAAGTGGCTCTAAGATGGAAATCTTCATCTTGAGCAGCACTGTTCACCAATAGTTTACCATCGCGAACCTACCATAAAAACCACCAGGCATTCAGAATTAGTACAAAGAGAAACGTAGTTGTTACGTGCATGAGAGTGGACAGTAGGGTACATGTAAAAAACAAGTCGGAATAAAAGGGGCAGGATTGAAGATAAAGACTTACTTCAATGTAGTCCCCAGCCTTTGCCACAAAATCATGGATCTTGGTTAGCGTTTTTTGGCATTTCCACTATCAAAAAAATCCAATCCCACAAAGGATTGTTCGTGGAACTACTACCGAGATTCTTCAGACCATATTTCCTAGTATCATCCTGATGTTCATTGCTATACCATCATTTGCTCTTGTCAACAAGGCTTCGCACAACTAAATACTAACACACTGTTCAATACATCGGCTGAACTGAACCAACTCCCTGCACGCCACAAACAAAGCAAGAAACTAATAAGCAATGTGCAAATTTTGCAGAGCAATCACAACTTGGTTAACCGTAATTTTTCAAATACCTTTAAAAGAAATCTACAATATTAGCGGTGCCTGGAACAATAATAGTATATCCGAAACCTCTGGCTTTTTGAAAGGGTATGAAACCTGGTGCCACCAGACAGCAAACGCCACCACAACAAGTCGGGTCAGTATCATTAAACACATTAGGTCTTGACACGAAGCAGATCCTCGAATGCAAACCGTTTGCAAGTGGACGCAAATTGCAAACTTCGCCGTAACTGGAGGAGGTGCGGGTGAATCAAGACTGGGAGTCGCCGTAACTGCTAGTTTTGGTAAAATCTACGGTTCTGGGTATCACACAAAATCGAGTTTTTGCTACGAATCCGATGATGGGTGATTCCGCTTTCTCTCGGGCGATTGAAAGAAAACAGAGAGAGAGAGAATGGATCGAATGCTGTGAATATGGCGGCAAAAAAAAGGTAAGTGCGGGAGGATGACGATGGAATCATCCAGCATCCACCTCACCTCAAACGTTAGTCTTTCCTAGGTGTCGCGAAAAAGATCTTGCCGGACGGGAGATCGATGCTGGTGCCATCTAATGTTAACGTGATATCATTCGGTCATGCCGTGTCGTATGGTGAGGATTTAACAATGGCCAATTTTCCGAAATAATTATATTTGCGTACCCTTCTTTTATATAGGCTGGGCTGATGAACTAAAATCCCAATCACCACTTCCAGTGACGTTCCACGTTTTCGATAAAATCTTTTCTAACAATTGGCTTAATTCAAAGGCAACATGCCGACCAACCGATAGCAACGAGTGAATCTCAGCTCATGCTCCTCCACCGGAAGAGATTTTCAACCGGCAAATCTCATTTCTTTTTTTGTGGAGCTTTTACTCCTCGAACGTTCATTTTTTGTAAAAATATATAATTGTGTATGACCAAGTCAATATGTCTCGAAAGATTTCCAATAGCCAAATTCCGAAAGACGTAAAGAAAACGGTAAGAGACAAAATACAGAAACGAAACACGGACGGCCCAAGACGTTTGTAAATGTTCTCTTTTTGGACTTTTTCCTGAGCGCCCGAAAGAGTTCAAATCGATCTTAGACATCATTAAAGTAGAGCAAGATAATGGATGATTGACAAAGGCCTCGTTGGTCCAACCCCTTAGAATTTCGTTTGTCTCCCGAAAATTGAATAACTTAGAAAATATTCCCATAAAAACGATGGCTTGCACTCCTTGAAATAACTAGTTAATGAAAAATATTTTCATTATCAAACTTTTCCGTGAACCGGGAAAAATATTTCTCATCCATTTATTTTTGTCAACGATCGTTCTTAAGCAAGATGTTTTGAGGAAAATGTTTTGTGAATCACTCATTTTTTGCGAAACAAGCAGAGCCTAAAAGCACCCACGTGCGGGCAACAGGCCGTGTCGGCCTGAACACGATGTGGCCTGGCAAGACTAAGCTCACGCCATGTCGCGCGCAAAAAAGAAAAGAAAAGAAAAAGAAGGGGTCGAGCCTAGCATGGTCCCTTCGCTTCCAAGCCCAAACCTCGTGAACTTAACCAAGGCGCTACCATGGGAGAGATGGTTATCTCCGAGGAAACCCCTGAAGGGATTGCAGCACCGGCTTCGCGGCGAAGAACATCTTGTGCTTGGAATTTCATTGGAAGTCCTAAAACTTGTCGCGACAGTGTAATTGAGTTCTCCCGTGCATATATCCCTAAAAAAAAATAGCACTGAATAAGAAATGGCATATCTGGGATGCAAAAAAAATATTGTCCTAACAACAAAACTGCCGCTGATAACATCAAACTGCTTGTCCTTGCACGTAATATGATCATCTTGAATTATTCTCATATGAAAATCATTCAGCTTTATTAAGCCGTGCGGATTGCTGCTGCATAGTCACTGATGCCATAATTAGCACAATGGCCACTAGTTTATCAGTAAGAGAAGAGTCAATCAATTGCATTGTGGCGGAATATGGAATGCGATTCACACGCAAAAGCCAAGTGGGTGGGAAAGCTTTTGATGTCTGTTAAATACTGCAGTTCAGTTCACACCCAAAAGCAAGTGGTTTCTATTGAAGACAGAGGAGATCGTGCAAAAGCGTGTCAACATAATCGCCTGTTCGGCATGCAAAGATCACTGCCATGTCCATAAGCATTTCCATTTAGTTCTCATTTTGGTGTTCGCAGGCTGTTTAATGAGCTTTACAAAATCGTGCACATATCTCTAAACTAGGCTTGCTTGTGCGCGTTAATATCATCTATTTTCGTAATGAATGCGGTGTGTGATTGTTGATGCCCGGGAGGAACTGTGAAGATAGAATTACTTGCACACAGCAAAACATTCCACAAAATTACTGCAGTTCACACCCATAAAGCAATTGGTTTCTATTAAATATCACCGCCTTGTTCATCAATATTTCCATTTAGTTCTCGTTCTGGTGTTCACGGCCTGTTTAATGAGCTTTGCAAAGTATGCACATATCTCTAAACTGGGCTTGCTTGTGCACGTTAATCAAATTTATATTAGTAATGAACGCGGTGTGTGATTGTTGATGCCTGTGAGGAACTATGAAGATATAATTACATGCACATAGCCAAAACTTTCCAAAAAATTACTGCAGTTCACACCTAAAAAGCGATTGGTTTCTATTAAAAATCACGGCCATATTGATCAGCATTCCATTTAGTTATGGTTAAGGTGTTTGCAGGCTGTTTAATGAGCTTTCATATCTCTAAACTGGGTTTGCTTGTGCGCATTAATCTCATCTATTTCAGCAATGAAGGCGGTGTGCGACTGTTGATGCCCGTGATAATTGTGAAGATAGAATTACTTGCACATAGCGAAATCATCCAAAAAATACTGTAGTTCACATCCAAAAGACAATTTGTTTCTATTAAAAATCACTGCCATGTTCCTCGGCATTTCCATTTAATTCTCATTCTGGTGTTCGCAGGCTGTTTAATGAGTTTGTAGAGTCATACACATCTCTAAACTGGGCTTGCTTGTGCGCGTTAATCTAGTCTTGCGTCAATGCTCATGAGGAATTGTGAAGATAAAATTACTTGCACATAGCGAAACCCTCCCAAAAATACTGCAGTTCACACCCAAAAAGCAAGTGGTTTCTATTGAAGATCACTTCCATTTTTATCAGCATTTCCATTTAGTTCTCGTTTTGGTGTTTGCAAGCTGTTTTGATGAGCCTTGCAAAGTCATACACATACCTCTAAACTGTGCTTGCTTGTGCGCGTTAATTTCATCTATTTTAGTAATGAACAAGATGTGTGATTGTTGATGATAGTAAGGAACTTGTAACTCCTTCGGTCATCATCTCCTGTCATCGTTTTCGTGTCGTTCCTCTATATAAACAGCACTCGACTCCTCCAAATTCCCCACATCCTTCATACCATCACGTTGCATTGAGTTCGAGCTGTCCAATACGAAATGGGGTTCAAGAAACTCTTCTTCTTAGTTGCCTTGGCGCTCGTGTCAATCCTCGGGATCGCCGAGAGCTTTGACTTCCACGAGAGGGACCTGGCGTCAGAGGACAGCCTGTGGGATCTGTATGAGCGGTGGCAGAGCCACCACGGGGTGTCCCGGAGCCCCGATGACAAGCACAACCGGTTCAACGTGTTCAAGCAGAAGGTCATGCACGTCCACCGGGTGAACCAGCAGGACAAGCCCTACAAGTTGAAGCTCAACAAGTTCGCTGACATGACCAACCACGAGTTGACGAGCTCGTGTGCTGGGGCGGACCACGACCACCACCACAGGATGTTCCATGGGGCGCAGCGCGGCTCCACGAGCTTCATGTATGAGGACGACACTCTGGTGCCCCCGTCTATTGACTGGAGGGAGAAGGGCGCGGTCACCGATGTCATGCGCCAACGCGGCTGCGGTATGTATACGATTCACTGCAGAATTTTCTAAGACTATTTCACATCTCTTATTTTAATGAGGTCTTGAGTCGCTATGCATCCTAAGATTCTTCACCAAACCCGATCATTAAATTTCACATATGTCTCATTTCAGTTTCATTAAATTTCGATTGCTTGCAGCTGAATTTCATGGTGTTGTTTTTCATGGAACAGGTTGTTGCTGGGCATTCTCGGCCGTAGCAGCGGTCGAGGGAATCAATTACTTGAGGACGAACAAGCTCCTCTCTCTTTCCAAGCAAGAGCTGGTGGACTGCGCGTCCCCACCAAACAAAGGGTGCGAGAGCGGGCACAAGGAATATGCATTCGAGTTCATCAAGGAAAAGGGCATCACATCCGAGTCGAATTACCCGTACCAAGCTATCCATGGGACCTGTGACGTCGCCAAGGTTAATTAACCACAATCTTAGCTCAACTCAACTCTATATCCTATGGAATGTTGTCATTAATCTATAAATTTCCCTTTGAAAACGCAGATGAATTCTCCTGTTGTGTCGATCGACGGATACCAATATGTGCCATTTAACGACGAGGATGCGTTGCTGAAGGCGGTTGCAAATCAGCCCGTTTCTGTGACCATCGATGCCAGCGGTGCTGATTTCCTATTATACTCAGAGGTAAAATTTACTCGATATAAATCTGACCGGAGACAATTACGAGTAATTAGCAGACTTCTCGTCCTTGCTTCCATTTAAAAAGCTACTGAATATGTTCATTGGAACCGTTCTTATCGGCAAAACTATCAGGGCATATTCACTGGACAGTGTGGCACGAGGCCAATTCATGAAGTCACAATCGTCGGCTATGGGAGCACTCTCCAGGGGACCAAGTACTGGATCGTGAAGAACTCGTGGGGTCCGGAATGGGGCGAGAAGGGCTACATAAGGATGCAGCGCGGCATCGCTGCTAAGGAAGGGCTCTGTGGCATAGCCATGCGGGCCTCATACCCCGTCAAGAACTCGAATAATCCTGGTGGAGTTTATTCCTATTAAGGATGAACTCGAAGCACTGACTCAAGATTGACTAGTGATAACGAGTGCCTTGGCTTTCATTTGTTTCCTCTGTTTGAAGTGGGCATGTCCCGTCACATAGACACAAATAATGTCTGCTCCCAATGATTCCTTTATGCGTGTTCATAGGGTCTCATAGGCAGCGAGATAAGTTGGTCTTTCCTAGAATTTTATTTTAATGATGCGAGATATACAATGATTCAATTCCTCTGTCCTAGCACATCTGCATGATGCACCTTCATCTGTATTGATGGAGAAACAATCCCAATACACAAGTGATAACTACAGCAATCGTCGAATCAGATCTGCATCTGAAGTTCTATGCCTCGTAGCATATAAATGACAACTACTGCAATCGTCCAATTAGATCTGCATCTGAAGTTCTATGCCCGATAGCTTCTAAATGAGGTTGTGCTGAATTCTTGAGCTTCAAGTCTCCAACAGCTAAATTATATTGGGATTGTTTCTCCATCAATACAGATGAAGGTGCATCATGCAGATGTGCTGGAACAGAGGAATTGAATCATTGTATATCTCGCATCATTAAAAATAAAATTCTAGGAAAGACCAACTTATCTCGCTGCCTATGAGACCCTATGAACGCGCATAAAGGAATCATTGGGAGCAGACATTATTTGTGTCTATATGACGGGACATGCCCACTTCAAACAGAGGAAACAAATGAAAGCCAAGACACTATTTATCACTAGTCAATCTTGATGCAGTGCTCAGAGTTCATCCTTAATAGGAATGAACTCCACCGGGATTATTTGAGTTATTGACGGGGTATGAGGCCAGCATGGCTATGCCACAGAGCCCTTCCTTAGCAGCGATGCCGCGCTGCATCCTTATGTAGCCCTTCTCGCCCCATTCTGGACCCCACGAGTTCTTCACGATCCAGTACTTGGTCCCCTGGAGAGTGCTCCCATAGCCGACGATTGCGACTTCATGACTTAGCTCCGTGCCACACTGTCCAGTGAATATGCCCTGATAATTTCGCCGATAAGAACGGTTCCAATGAACATATTCAGTAGCTTTTTAAATGGAAGCAAGCACGTGAAGTCTGCTAATTACTCGCAATTGTCTCCAGTCAGATTTATATCGAGTAAATTTTACCTCTGAGTATAATCGGAAATCAACACCTCTGGCATCAATGGTCACAGAAACGGGCTGATTTGCAACCGCCTTCAGCAACGCATCCTCGTCGTTAAATGGCACATATTCATATCCTCAATCGACACAACAGGAGAAAGCACCTGCGTTTTCAAAGGGAAATTTATAGATTAATGACAACATTTCATAGGATATAGAGCTGAGTTGAGCTAAGATTGTGATTAATTAACCTTGGCGACATCGCAGGTCCCATCGATAGCTTGGTATGGGTAATTCGACTTGGACGTGATGCCATTTTGCTTGATGAACTCGACTGCATATTCCTTGTGCCCGCTCTTGCACCCTTCGTTTGGTGGGGACGAGCAGTCCACCAGCTCTTGCTTGGAAAGAGAGAGGAGCTTGTTCGTCCTCAAGTAATTGATTCCCTCGACCGCTGCCACGGCCGAGGTTGCCCAGCAACTACCTGTTCCATCAAAAACAACACAGCGAAATTCAGCTGCAAGCAATCAAAATTTAATGAAACTGAAATGAGAAATATGTGGAATTTAATGATCGGGTTTGGTGAAGAATCTTAGGATGCATAGCGACTCAAGACCTCATTAAAATAAGAGATGTGAAATAGTCTTAGAAAATTCTGCAGTGAATCGTATACATACAGCAGCCGCGTTGGTGCATGACATCGGTGACCGCGCCCTTCTCCCTCCAGTCAATAGACGGGGGCACCAGAGTGTCGCCCTCGTACATGAAGCTCGTGGAGCCGCGTTGCGCCCCATGGAACATCCTGTGGTGGTCATCGTCCGCCCCAGCACACGAGCTCCTCAACTCGTGGTTGGTCATGTCAGCGAACTTGTTGAGCTTCAACTTGTAGGGCTTGTCCTGCTGGTTCACCCGGTGGACGTGCATGACCTTCTGCTTGAACACGTTTAACCGGTTGTGCTTGTCATCGGGGCTCCGGGACACCCCGTGGTGTCTCTGCCACCGCTCATACAGGTCCCACAGGCTGTCCTCTGACGCCAGGTCCCTCTCGTGGAAGTCAAAGCTCTCGGCGATCCCGAGGATTGACACGAGCGCCAAGGCAACTAAGAAGAAGAGTTTCTTGAACCCCATTTCGTATTGGACAGCTCGAACTCAATGCAACGCGATGGTATGAAGGATGTGGGGAATTTGGAGGAGTCGAGTGTTGTTTATATAGAGGAACGACATGAAAATGATGACGGGAGATGATGACCGAAGGAGTTACAAGTTCCTTACTATCGTCAACAATCACACACCTTGTTCATTACTAAAATAGATGAGATTAACGTCCACAAGCAAGTCCAGTTTAGAGGTATGTGTATGACTTTGTAAAGCTCATTAAAACAGCTCGCAAACACCAAAACCAGAACTAAATGGAAATGCTGATAAAAATGGCAGTGATCTTCAATAGAAACCACTTGCTTTTTGGGTGTGAACTGCAGTATTTTTGGGAGGGTTTCGCTATGTGCAAGTAATTTTATCTTCACAATTCCTCATGAGCATTGATGCAAGACTAGATTAACGCGCACAACCAAGCCCAGTTTAGAGATATGTGTATGACTCTATAAACTCATTAAACAGCCTGCGAACACCAGAATGAGAATTAAATGGAAATGCCGAGGAACATGGCAGTGATTTTTAATAGAAACAAATTGCCTTTTGGGTGTGAACTACAGTATTTTTTGGATGATTTTGCTATGTGCAAGTAATTCTATCTTCACAGTTATCGCAAGCATCAACAATCGCACACCGCCTTCATTACTGAAATAGATGAGATTAACGCACACAAGTAAGCCCAGTTTAGAGATATGAAAGCTCATTAAACAGCCTACGAACACCAAAACCATAACTAAATGGAATGTTGATGAACATGGCCGTGACTTTTAATAGAAACCAATCGCTTTTTGGGTGTGAACTGCAGTAATTTTTTGGAATTTTTTGGAAAGTTTTGGCTATGTGCAAGTAATTATATCTTCACAGTTCCTCACAGGCATCAACAATCACACACCGCGTTCATTACTAAAATAGATGAGATTAACGTGCACAAGCAAGCCCAATTTAGAGATATGTGCATGACTTTGCAAAGCTCATTAAACAGCCCACGAACACCAAAAAGAGAACTAAATGGAAATACTGATGAACATGGTGGTGATTTTTAATAGAAACCAATTGCTTTTTGGGTGTGAACTGCAGTAAGTTTGTGGAATGTTTTGCTATGTGCAAGTAATTCTATCTTCACAGTTCCTCCCGGGCATCAACAATCACACACGGCGTTCATTACGAAAATAGATGAGATTAACGCGCACAAGCAAGCCCAGTTTAGAGATATGTGCATGACTTTGTAAAGCCCATTAAACAGCCTACGAACACCAGAACGAGAACTAAATGGAAATGCTTATGAACATGGCAGTGATTTTTAATACTGATGAACATGGCGGTGCATGACTTTGCAAAGCTCATTAAACAGCCCGCAAACACCAGAACGAGAATAAAAGGAAATATTGATGAACATGGCAGTGATTTTTAATAGAAACCAATTGCTTTTTGGGTGTGAACTGCAGTAATTTGTGTAATGTTTTGCTATGTGCAAGTAATTCTATCTTCACAGTTCCTCTCGGGCATCAACATTCACACACCGCGTTCATTACAAAAATAGATGAGATTAACGCGCACAAGCAAGCACAGTTTAGAGATATGTGCATGACTTTGTAAAGCTCATTAAACAGCCTACGAACACCAGAACAAGAACTAAATGGAAATGCCTATGAACATGGCAGTGATCTTTGCATGCCGAACAGGCAATTATGTTGACACGCTTTTGCATAATCGCGTGTGTCTTCAATAGAAACCACTTGCTTTTGGGTGTGAACTGAACTGCAGTATTTAACAGACATCAAAAGCTTTCCCACCCACTTGGCTTTTGGGTGTGAATCGCATTCTATATTCCACCACAATGCAATTGATTGACTCTTCTCTTACTGATAAACTAGTGGCCATCGTGCTAATTATGGCATCAGTGACTATGCAGCAGCAATCCGCACGGCTTAATAAAGCTGAATGATTTTCATATGAGAATAATTCAAGATGATCATATTACGTGCAAGGATAAGCAGTTTGATGTTATCAGCGGCAGTTTTGTTGTTAGGACAATAGTTTTTTTGCATCCTAGATATGTCATTTCTTATTCGGTGCTATTTTTTTTGGGGATATATGCACGGGAGAACTCAATTGCACTGTCGCGACAAGTTTTAAGACTTCCAATGAAATTCCAAGCATAGGATGTTCTTCGCCGCAAAACCCGGCGTTGCAATCGCTTCAGGGGTTTCCTTGGAGATAACCATCTCTCCCATGGTAGCACCTTGGTTAAGTTCACGAGGTTTGGGCTTGGAAGCAAAGGGACCATGCTAGGCTCGACCCCTTCTTTTTCTTTTCTTTTCTTTTCTTTTCTTTTTTGCGCGTGACACGGCGTGAGCTTAGGCTTGCCAAGCCACGTCGTTTTCAGGCTAACACGGCCTGTTGCCCACACGTGGGTGCTTTTAGGCTCTGCTTGTTTCGCAAAAAATGAGTGATTCACAAAACATATTCCTCAAAACATCTTGCTTAAGAACGATCGCTGACAAAAATAAATGGATGAGAAATATTTTTCCCGGTTCACGGCAAAGTCTGATAATGAAAATATTTTTCATTAACTAGTTATTTCAAGAAGTGCAAGCCATCGTTTTTATGGGAATATTTTCTAAATTATTCAATTTTCGGGAGACAAACGAAATCCTAAGGGTTGGACCAACGAGGCCTTTGTCAATCATCCATTATCTTGCTCTACTTTAATGATGTCTAAGATCGATTTGAACTCTTTCGGGCGCTCGGGAAAAAGTCCAAAAGAGAACATTTAAAAACGTCTTGGGGCGTCCGTGTTTCGTTTCTGTATTTTGTCTCTTACCTTTTTCTTTACATCTTTCGTAATTTGACTATTGGAAATCTTTCGAGACATATTGACTTGGTCATACACAATTATATATTTTTACAAAAAATGAACGTTCGAGCAGTAAAAGATCCACAAAAAAAGAAATGAGATTTGCCGGTTGAAAATCTCTTCCGGTGGAGGAGCATGAGCCGAGATTCACTCGTTGCTATCGGTTGGTCGGCATGTTGCCTTTGAATTAAGCCAATTGTTAGAAAAGATTTTATCGAAAATGTGGAACGTCACTGAAAGTGGTGATTGGGATTTTTTTTCATCAGCCCAGCCTATATAAAAGAAGGGTACGGAAATATAATTATTTCAGAAAATCGGCCATAGTTAAATCCTCGCCCCATGAGGCGGTATGACCGAATGATATCACGTTAACATTAGATGGCACCGGCATTGATCTCCCGTCCGACAAGATCTTTTTGGCGACAACTAGGAAAGACTAACGTTTGAGGCGAGGTGGATGCTGGATGATTCCGTCGTCATCTTCCCGCACATTCCCCTTTTTTTGCCGCCATCTTCACAGCATTCGATCCATTCCTCTCTCTCTCTCTCTTCTCTCTCTCTCTCTCTCTCTATGCTTTCTTTCAATCTCCCGAGAGAAAGCAGAATCACCCACCATCGGATTTGTAGCAAAAACCCGATTTTGTGCGATACCCAAAATAGGGCTGTCAAAATAACCCGGTCAAACACGATCCGACCCGACTCAACTCGACCCAACCCGAAAATTTTCATATTAGGTCAGGTTGAACCTCGACTTATTTGGGTAACAATCAAAACAATACCCAATTGTTTTGGGTTTATTGGGCTCGGATACCCAGCCCAACCCAAACAATGAAACATCTCTCTTCCACATCTCTCTCACACACTCTCTCGCCTCTTCTGGGTAGGTAGGATTTGTTGCAATCTGCTGTTCCTGAGGCTGCGAAGTCGATTCCGAAAGGGGCCATGGCCAAAAGAATCACAAGGAAGGTCAAGTGGTTTAGCGACCAGAAGGGCTTCGGCCTCATAACCCCCGACGACGGCTCCAAGAATCTCTTCGTCCTCCAGTCCTCCATCCAGTCCGAGGGCTTTCGCAGCCTCTCCGAGGGCGAGGCCGTCCAGTTCTAGATCAAGTGCGACTCATTATCCTCATCGATTTCAGGACCGTCGAGGATTCTTTCCTTTGGTTATTTTCGGTCATCCAACGTCGGTGAATGAAGCGTTCTGGAAGCTGAAAATCGAAGGTTATATGTTCTATTCATCTGCAGTTGCTTATGTTTGAAAAGGGTTCAGTCTTTCCGATCTGAAGGTAGGTAAGTGGAGCGATTTTTTGCAATCTTTGAAATCATTGTCAATAATTTTCAAAATTCTGCATTTAATGGAGGCGTTTTAGCTGCTTGGTCTGGTGTCTTCTTCATCCTGGTTTATGTCTTCTTCAACCCAAAGGATCCTTAGCTACAGCGGAGGCGGTTATGGCGAGTCGGCTACGATGGTGGCGGGAGAGGAAGGTACGGAGGAAGAGGAGGAGGCGGCTGCGGCCGAGGCCGAGGCAAAAGCCGCTGTAACCTAACATTAATTTAAAATTAAAATATGAAACACAAAACCCGACCCGACCCAGCCCAACCCAACCCAATCGATCGTGCAGCTGTATCATGTTTGGGTCTTGTCTTGGGTCGGTCCAAACACATATGATCATTATATCGGGTCGGGTCGGGTCGGGACGGGACGGGCATCATAAAAACCCAACCCGACTCGACCCATTGGCACCCCTAACCCAGAACTGTAGATTTTATTAAAACTAGCAGTTACGGCGACTCCCGGGCCCGATTCACCCGCACTCCTCCAATTACGGCGAAGTTTGCAATTTGCGTCCACTTGCAAACGGTTTGCATTGGGGGATCTGCTTCTTGTCAAGACGTGATGTGTTTGATGATAATGACCCAAATTGTTGTGCTGGCGTTTGCTGTCCATTGGCACCAGGTTTCATACCCTTTCAGAAAGCCAGAGGTTTTGGATATACTATTATTATTCCAGGCACCGCCAATATTGCAGATTTCTTTTAATGGTATTTCAAAAATTGCAATTAACTAAGTTGTGATTGCTCCGCAAAATTTGCACATTGCTAATTAGTTTCTTGCTTTGTTTGTGGCGTGCAGCAAGTTGGCTTCAGTTCAGCCGATGTATTGAACAATGTGTTAGTATTTAGTTGTGCGAGGCCTTGTTGACAAGAGCAAATGATGGCATAGCAATGAACATCAGGATGATACTAGGAAATATGGTCCGAAGAATCTCGATAGTAGTTCCACGAACAATCCTTTGCGGGATTGGATTTTTCTTATAGTGGAAATGCCATAAAACGCGAACCAAGATCCGTAATTTTGTGACAAAGGCTAGGGACTACATTGAAGTAAGTCTTTATCTTCAATCCTACACCTTTTTTTCCGACTTGTTTTTTACATGTACCCTCCTGTCCACTCTCATGCACGTAACAACTATGTTTCTCTTTGTGCTAATTCTGAATGCCTGGTGGTTTTTATTGTAGGTTCGCGATGGTAAACTATTGGTGAACAGTGCTCAAGATGAAGATTTCCATATTAGAGCCACTTTCTTATGAGATGGAACCATTGGCGATGCTAATTTGAAGTCGTACCAACTTAATTTGCTAATAGCATCACACAGCCGACATTTTGATCAAGCTTTCTAACCGTTTCAATTGCAGCTTATTCATGAAGGATATGTATTTGTAATGGGAGACAAGAGGAACAACAGCTTTGACTCCCATAACTGGTGAGTTTTGTGTCTTCCGCTAATTCCTACTCCTCCTTGTGTAAAGCGATAAATCAAGTAAATTGCATTTGGGAGAATAGAGAATTTTGCAACTTTTGTATGCACCTTCTATTATTTAGTTGTTTTCAGAACGTTAGGAGCTTGGTTCTGTTTAGTTTTCGTAGTTGAGCAGAGTAATTGTCATTTTTTGTTGTATATTTGTGTATTTGATGGTCATTCGCTTGATTTGACTACTGTGAATTCTGACGCGTGAAGTTTTGATACTTGCAGGGGTCCGCCTCCTATCAAGAACATTGTTGGCAAATCAGTGTTCCGGTATCGGCCTCCTTCCAAGGTCTCGGACACTAGATCTGAGCCTTAATCTGCAAAAGAAGATGTTGTTTCCTGACATAGCCTCATGCTCGCTGATAGGGCAATTGGCTGTTGACTCCTTATCTAATTTACGTGGTGATTTTTACAATTATTCTCCACTCTTTCTGTCTCATTGTTGAGCATATGTGAATATGTTCGAGTCTTCCTTTAACCTTGCGCAGGCGGCTTGCTTTTGCCTGTTCTTGATGGATTGTCTCATCCATCTTGTGAATAGTGAGAGGTAAAAAGAACCGAGAAAAGATCCAAAAAAAAAAGAGGAAAACCAAAAACCCAAGAAAAGGAAAAAAGAAAAGGAAAGACAGAGACTGATCCAATAGTTTGTTCATGGGTTTACTTAGCCAGTGTCGCAATTTTTCCCTTCCTGTAATGACATTTTGTTACATTTATAATAGAAGAGTGGTGAGAGCCTAAGATTTGAGCCGTATGTGGCACTATTTTCATCTATGTTTGAAGTGTAGTAACCAAGAAATTTTCCAGTGTATTCTGTGAAGTGCATAATCCTTTCTGTCTACGTTGATTTAGTGAAGGGAGTGACGAAATTTAATTGGAATGCAAACCAAATGTTTGTGCCGTTCTAGTTGAAGGCATGCGTTCCTTGGTTAATTTCTTCATAATGCTGTAGAAATTCATGAACAGCTAGAAGGGGATCCCTATCAACATATTATTTGTGCAGTAGATTATTTTCTTCAGCATCTCGTAGCTTTTCTGCTGGATTGCGCATTATTTTACTTTTGTCATTTCTTAGGTATGTATTAGCTTCTTCACCGTACGCATGTCTCAGTTCAACTTGGCAAACGTAACTCATGTATGCGAGGTCACATTTTTCTTCATCAAATAAGCTTAATTAATACTTTTCTTTAGTTATTAGGAAAAGGCTCTACGGCAGTGCCATGAAAAAAGTTCTTCAGCTTACCTCTGCCCTTTCCCTGAAGCCAGAGATTCATGGATACAGTCTATTCTTTAACCACCCCAACCCCAACACACCCCCAACCACCCCCCTTTCTCAAAAACAAAAACAAACAAATGAATGCAGATTCGAGAGGTGTCCACGGAGTGAAACAGTTCGAGAGTAGTACAGTGGTGGTGATGAAGCCAAGGATTATATGACATGAACACTGCAATGGGATTTTAATCAACTTAATGAAGCTAAATTTCTAGAGCCTACCCTTTCATGGTTGCATTAGAATTAAAATCAACCCCAGTCAAACCATTTGCTTTAGAATCACCAGCAGTCAAACTCAAACCGTTTGCTCCTCCATTCATGTCCACTGTCTGGTATCCATACCAAGACGCACACAGCAAACAGAACCCAAAATTCACAACGCTTAGTCCTGCCTATAACCAGTAGAAGTAATTCATGAGGGTGAAATTTAAATTTATGTCTTTTTTTTGGTTTTTGTAGAATATTTTTATAAATAATAATAGAAGCTCAATTAGACTCAATATGGCTCCCAAGCTTGTCGAGTGGAGTATTGGTGAGCTCAAACTCAACTAGACTCGAAATTAGGCGAGTCGATTTCGAGTAATAATTGAGCCGAGCCCGAGGTACTCACGAGCTGCTTGACTCCCATTTCACCCTATCCCTGGCTTTTCCTATTATTATTTTTTTTTTTTGGTCAGACCTTGCTTTTGGCTTTTCTTATTGAGCAGGCGGAGAAAGGGTGCTTTTATGGGAGGGGGGGAAGAGGTTTCTTTTTGGAGGAAGAAAGCCTGAATCCTCAAAGATGTATTAGTTGTTTTGTCATAGAATTATTTCGGTCATTATCTGTTTTGGTGCAGCCCTTGTGCTCGCACTTGATATCCTGCTCTCTCATGGCACTTATATTATTTCCCTCATTTGTGATGCAAATCTATTTGGTTCAAATTGCTCTCCCTCTTCGCCTGCAGGGAAATTTGACGCTATCAGATAAATGGTTGGCTGAGAAGCAAATATTGTCACGCCCCGAACCCCCGTTGAGTACGCGTCATCCCACTACTGGTCTTATAGTGCGATATCCCAGGTTATCGCCAACCTCATTTAAAAACATCAGACATTTAATTCAATAGCGGAGACCACAAAACACCCGGACAAATGGAACTGGGGAAAAACAGGGAGAATAAACATATTTTTTTCTCATTCAAACTTATACCATAATATTCACAATTTTACGAACCATGATATACATGTGCACACCGTACTAAAACCCTCAAGATCAAAAAGGACTAATGACCTGGCATTCTACCCTCAAAAATGCTGCTCTTCCAGGAAACCTATTCTTGAACCTTATACTAGCCTCGTCGACCTTTGCTCGGTATCCATTCTGAATCCGATTCTTCGTCATCCGAATCCGAACTCCCGTGAGTAGTTTGCTTCTCTGAGGACTCCAATTCTACCTCAATCTCTATCGGATGATTGATGTCATCCGACTCGGCTGGAACTTCATTCTAATCTTCCTCAACTAGTCCAGCAAAGATATTAAACTCAGGCACAAAGTTGGGATCCATATATTGCTCAAATGGAAGTATATACTCCGGTTCCTCCTCAGGCTCTTCAGAGTCGTCAAACTCATCAGGATCGTTCTTAGGTTCTACCTCGGGTTCTTCCTCCACTGGTTCTTGCTCGGGAATTGGTTCTAAATCTATATCCATCGGGTCGTCTGCAGCTTGTGATACTTCGAGTTCAGGTTCGTGCTCAACCCCGGAAGATTCTTGAGCTGCGGGCCCTGGATGCAAACCCGACTAAGTTAAACTAGTCTCTACACTGGTCAGCTCTCCATCTATCGGGGGTATGGCAGATGGGTCCCAATCCCTAACTAAATCAAACAAAACATCAAAACCCCTAACGGGCCCGAACTCATCCCCCGTCTACATCCTGGAAGAACCAGGCAGTATAAACATGGGTCTCCCATAAAGGCAGTCCTACCTCTACAAAAACAGTTGTTGTCTGCTTAATCCAGGTCATGCCATCACTCATAAGAAATTCTGCCACATCATACTTGATGTGCACTTGTACCCCAAAACGCTTTGGTGGCAGTGGTGGAGGATTCATAGCTCAGGTCGGGGTTCTGAAAAATCATTGGTTGAAACAACCATGAGACTACATCTCAGTAAGTACACCCCTAAACCCCACCTAAGTTATCACGTACCTCCGGACGGTCACAAAACACAATCACATATACACCAAATCGTCACATAGTAGGCACACTACATACGATCACAAGCAGATATAAATCTCATGTCATGCACTCATTCCATTCTCATTCTCTTTTTCACAATTCCTCGCCAGTGACCCGCGTTACAGTACACCGTCAGGTTCACGCTGCGACCACTTTTCACAACACTTCAGGCCTCGCGTTAACGTACGCCTCAGGCCATGTTTTTTGCCCGCATTGAAGTACACGCCTCAGGCTCAACATCTACCACCTACTACGCAACCCGCGTTGAAGTATACGCCTCAAGCTGGCAGTCTTTTGGTAATCCCGGGCATTGTCCCGCGTTGAAGTACATGCCTCAGGACGGCACAATTTCCATGATCACATGTCATACCGCATTTCTTTCTTACTCAAGCACATGCTCAACAAGCATTTACCACTCTCAACCGGCCAATCACACGTGGCCCATGCATGCATCAATTCACACGCAAAGCATGCTCACGAAGCATTTGACATGGCCAATTTTGACAATCAAATCAGTCTGGCCCAAGTGTGCACCCAACAAGCATATTTCAATCATTTAATTACACAACCCTGCACTCAAATTCATCACCACAATTCAGTCGCAGTTCAAACACACAATAAGCGTACAATCTGCCATTTTTCTCCAACCAAATGGCATTAAATCAATTCCGACCCTTCACGACACTTTCTCACAATTAATTGCCGATTCTAAAAATTCAACCTGCGTCCCGATCGGCCCATCACAGCCCACTGAACAGTCACTCACAGCCCACTGTCGACCTCGAAATTTCCATTAAAAATCTCCCAAATTCAATTCTAAGCCCGCCAATTGATTCCACGTCCTAATCATACAATCCCGTACCCAATAAACCCGATTTCAACCAAGATCACCCGTCGATACCCAATATTCTAAGTCGGGTTTAGGGCGCAACTTACCAAGTTCTAGACTCACGCGGCTAGAACGGAAAGCGGCGGCAAAACAAGCGGGAACGGCGGCGAACGGCGGTGCGGCTTGGACGATGGCCGGTTGGCTCATGGCCGAGAGAGGGGAGAGAGAGAAACTGAGAGGGACGGCGGCGGTGAGGTGGCGTGAGGGTGGGGACGGCGGATCGGCGGCAGCACAACGGTGGGCGGTGCAGCGGCAACGGCAATCCGGCGGGAGAGAGAGAGAGAGAGATCGGAAGGGGGGGCTCACGATGGAGAGGGCGGACCGAATGGGGGAGGGAAGAGGAGAGAGAGAGAGGATAAGGCTTGGACTAATTTGGCCAAACGGCAAATGACGATCTTACCCTCGTCTAATCTTTTCAATCAACGGTCCAAATTCAATCTTATCTTGAAACCAACGGCCCAGATCGAACCTCACCCAAAATATCCAAGGGTAATATTGTAATTTCTCAAAAAATCCAAGGGTAAAAGTGTCTTTTCCAAATTTTAGGGTAAAATTACCAAAATGCCCTTTTCTCATAAAACTAGCCCTTTATTAATTCCCAAGGGTAAAATGGTCACTTTCCCCATTTCTTGCCGAAATCGAATTTTTCTGAAGGAATCGAGACAATCCAAAATTGCATGTTCCATCCGCAATGTCGTCCTAACGTCCCGTTGTGACTTCCAAATTTTTTCAATGTCCAATTTGAGCTAAATTAAATAATCAAATTTTATTAAACGTAACTCGAGCGTTTCTCAGACTAACGGGTGGCTTGTTGAGAAAATTCGCATATTCGACCCGTGACTGATATTAAATCGAGTCACGTACAATTTATTCAAATTGTAACGACCTCGGTTGTCAATAAAATCGCGAGGATCAATTACTAGATCCGAGGGGTATGATCGTTTGGTATAGGTTCAGGATCATTCATCAATTCATTTTGTGGTCCGGCGGAATCACCCGCGATCCACTACTATGACAATGGCGAACTGATCCCTGACTATCCTTGGATCAGCCAACAGTGGCTCAAAATATCACCTCGACGATTTCATGATCGAAAGTCAATTCACGATCGAATTTTCTTTTTGTCATACGAATTTAATTCCCCCGATTAGCCTTTCCCTAATGGTTAGCATCCCAAGAATGATCAGTTCCGAGCGAAAACTAACTACGAGTATATTCATAAAACTCAGTATTTTATAAATCTCAAATGGACTATCTTTCAGGATGTCACAAATATACCACGCTGCTTTTGATGGCAACCGCATGCAGAAAGGCGATGAAGTTACGCCATTGTCAATTAGGTTATTCTATGGGCACGGTAGCTATTAAAGTTCATTGGTCAGATACCTCTTGCTGCTTGACGCAATCCCTTCTCTGAGCTAACGATTTGCATAGTTACACAACTACACATAGACAAGGTTGAAGCTCTCTTGTGCCGCTGCAAGTCTAATTAGTCGTGGTTGATCAATATGCACAGCAATGTACATTCGTTCTCTTTTAATTTTGACACTGAAAAATCTATATGCAGAGTCCTTTGCAAAGCTACTGTTCTTAAGCTCTTATCTGTTTTTGGTGTTCTAGCCAGTGCAGAGTTGAATTTGTCCTCACTACTTTGTCTAGGTGAACATGGGTTTGGTCTGCTTTTTCTTCTCTGTGCCCATGTCTCAACATCTCTAATCCATACAAAACATATAAGAGCAGGGAAAATTGAGTGATCCCTTAGGTGGTGAGCTCAGGACACTAGATCTTACAAGGCTTCTTACGTTGATGCAATGTTGATTTTTCCTCTGGAAGTACTATTCTGCGAATCTAGGGTAATGGGGTATGCCGACAAATAACGTGATCTCTGGATTTTTTTACTTTGGTCCTGTTCCATTGTCACGCCCCGTACCCTATCAGAACGCAATATCCCGTCGACGGTCGAATATGGTGCAACGCTCCCAGAAAGCATTGCCGACCCAACGCTCAATCAGAGATCAAACACATGCAGAAACAACGTATATAATTAAATATATACACTCGTATAGTAAAACACATCAAACCAAGGTAGAACAACCAAATAGCAATCAAGCACCTCAGAAAATATATACGTTTTATACTATTATCAAAAGATCCTTTACAACCACATATACATACCGAGATAAACAACAAACTA
Source organism: Syzygium grande (assembly GCA_024733475.1). Lineage (NCBI taxonomy): Eukaryota > Viridiplantae > Streptophyta > Magnoliopsida > Myrtales > Myrtaceae > Syzygium > Syzygium grande. The sequence continues at coordinate 10,317,809 of JAMXDD010000006.1, forward strand.
AGAGACAACAACAGCCATAGTCACATCAAAAGTCCGAAGAGGGGGTTCAGTCACTCCGCCAGCTCCTCTGAAGTACCACGCCATGTACTCTTGAGTATGGTAATAGTCCTCTCCCATGTTCACAAACAAAACGGAGTAATATCTCACATAGGTTGCTCCATCTCCATAGGGATGTACACTCGACGACCGCTGAATATGATGCGGTATCCCAAAAAGAAGTGCTCTCCTCAGCATCCTACAGTTGGGAGTCTGAAATGTGGGTTGATACAATCGTGAAACGAATCTCAGCGAGTATAACCCCTAAACCTAGGTTAGGCTAACATGCAATTCTCCTGACAGATAACACATGATCACATTTCAAGTTTACTCATAAATGATTTCTGACCTAGGCTCTCTGGCCCAGATCTCTTACTTGGCTGACCCTGCAGGTTATTCAAAATAATAATATAATCAAGTCACATATACGAGCACTCGGTTCACGTGCACGTCAAGCGTATGTTCATACTCAATAATGATAACATCACATACTATTCACCGAGTCCCGCACACTCGCATTCTGGTCCACGCATTCTTATGTATGCAAATGTCCACATTCATGTCTCGGCTCACTAGCCCACACCGGTGGTACAGGGACTTTCTCAATTTATCATTTAATATGACCCGCGTAAAACGCATCAGGTCTCTTTATTTAATCACAACACTTCGTGGGCCGCATTAAGACGCATCAACTAGCCCAGTGTCTCTAGCCCGCGTCAAAACGCATTAGGCGCAACACCGATCTCCTTACGAACCAGAGCCCGCGTAAAACGCATCAGGAAAAAATTCTAATGTCATTCTTATTGTCATTCTAATGTGATGTTTAACTAAAGCCGCTACAGTTATAGGAAAAAATTCAAGAGAGAGAGAGAGAGAGTAAGAGGTGTCAGGGGCACAGTGCATAGTGGCCTCCTCTCGGCCTTCTTCATGGGCTGTGCATCTTTCAAGTTCAACGATCTAACGAGACAAGAATCGAGTGAAATCTCTCCAAGGGTGTGTTTGTTTAAGAGAAAGTGTTTTCCGAAAATTCGTTTTCCGAACTTTCACTCGTTTGGTTTACCAAAAATGATTAGTCAACTGAAAACACTTTCCGATCGAAGAAAACATTCATGCATAAAATCAGGAAAGTAAATTCCCTAATCTAAGAAGGTAAAAATACTTTCCGAAATTGCTTCCCTTGACTTGTTTAATATTTTATTCTTTTCTTTCTTTTATTCTTTTTCTTTTTTATTTTTAAAAATAAAAATATTTAAAATTTTAAAATTAATTTTTTTGCCTTATGGGATTTAAATCATTTTTCAAATGAGATCCAAATACTAGAAAACGTTTTCGATTACATATCACCAAATAAAAGAAAATTTTCCTGGAAAATAATTCTCAAAAACATTACATTTTCCGTAAAACAAACGCACCTAAGACTCCATCACTTTAACCAGTAGAATAGCCAAAACCAAACGAAACCAATCATCTCTAAAGTTTTTTCCTCGAATACCATCACTTCTGTTCCTACCCTTCAAAGAATCGACACCTAATTCTTTCGAATTCCCAGTAACCAATTACGTTTTCCTCGGATTTATTATTAGAGATGTTGCTGTTGCCATGTATGGCATCATTTTGCATGCGAAGCCCAATCAGTCGTAGGATTGACCGCCCACCCCCCTAACCGTTCCTTTTGTCCTCTAATGCACATACAAAATATATTTGCTGTATCGTCAAATCAGGATCTGATCGTGCGTAGGCGTCACAACCCCGGAAGCAGAATTCAAAACTCGGAGGATGAGATGAGAAGACTTTCGAAAGAAAGGCATTCTGAAAGGCCGACGACCAAGGGAGCAGCCACCATCTTGGGTCCGCCATGCGCGCGTCCTTAAACTTGCCTCATCTGGGTGAGGAGTGCTGCACAGATTCGAATAAAATCCGATCGCCTGAAGATGAATATATGACCAACAGATTCTGGGCATCTTTTTTCTATCATGCCAATGTTTGGCTGGTCTAGACTCTGGCTGGTAATGTGAACGAACTTGCATTTTTTGCTGCTAAAGCACGAGGGAAAAATGCCAAAAACTCCATTGTCGTGGGAGTAGATCAAGTCTCTTGACACGTCCCTTTTAACCACCTTGCAAACATTGTTTATATGGCCCAGGAAGATGACCGTTTTGTCTTCGTTCAGGAAGTGCGTTTCATGTCTCTTCAGTTGATTTCATTGCCTCCAGAAGACAATGGACACTCTCTCACCAACTACTTCTCAGTTCTGTCTCCATTCGTGACAAGATCTTGTCATCTCCATACGAAGAATAATGGGGCTTCCATTATATGCTTTTTGTGCGGGCAACCGCAGGGTTGACTTCGGGGAGAATCTGCTTACATATATACCTCGTCCTTTAGTAATAATACATTGCAGAGGGCTCTTTGAATAAATTTAATGAACGGGGGGCGGCACGGCAAGACGACAAAAGACGAAAATGCGACTAAGCTCAATGGAACAGCCGTCTTCATCATGAGGAAGGTGAAGTGATCTGTCTTTGACTAGATTTTAAAAATTGAACGTGTTTAAAATTGGATGTGGCAGATGTCATATAAAAGCACGCTGGTTCCTCTGCATCATCTCTTGATAATGGAATTAGTTCAGGTCCAAGCATTATTAGGCGCTGACTATCTTATGATATAACATTGTTTTCTACACAATGACATTTTCAGCGGATATATATCACACATGTATGAGTTAGGTCGCAGTTGGTCAATCACAGTTGGTCAATCGCGAAACAGATGATTATGTGGAGCCAGTCGCGCACATTCAGTTCCCAGTCCAAAGAACTAGTGTTATGAATTGTCAATTACAAAGGCAGTCCTTTGAGATACTGTGAACGAAGAACTATGATAGTTTGTAGCTCTTACACACAAACTCAAGTTTATATAACAATCTTCTCCGTGACTCTATAACTTTGCGATGATCTTTCTTCAAGATAAGTTTGATACCGTATATTTGGCATTTTTCTCTCGTGTTGCGGTCATGCGATATTCTAGGTCAACTCTCAGGCTGAGCCCACCTCTCTGTTCTCATGCACCCACGCGACTATAAGTTCTTTGTGCACGCCCGGGAGGAATTCTTTCAAGTAGCAATTGAAGTTGGAACAGATGATGCCGTGCTCCTTGAGGCGCAAAACCCCGTTTAGTTAAGACCAATAGTTCGTCTTCTAAGTATCTTCATAAGAACTGAAAATCGGGCTTCTTCTCTCGTGCCCCTAAGCTAGAAAAAAAAGACTCTGAGAAATCACACGATATAAGCTTGGAAGGTCGCAAAGAATGTCCATCTATGAGAGGATCAACATTGATTCTTATGTGTCCCTTAAATTACAATTCGAAAGGTTCATGATTCTATCAATTTTACTTCAAAGTAGGTTTGTCCATGTATTTGTGGAAAATAAACTACATCGCTATGGCTCTTGATGTCGGATGCGCATACGTGTATAAAACTTCAGAACAAGCCGAAATGCTTCACCAATATGTCCCACCATCCCAACTAACGATTAATCATTTGGATAGCCTGTACCATTGCTGCAGTTTCTAGGACAAGACAAGATCATATAATAACGTAATGTGGTAAGCACCGGCTCAACTAACCAAATCAACGAATGAATCGCCTTCCGAGATAGTCTACATTGCCATGGGAATAAGATCGAGTTTGAAACCCTTAACAAAATGATAATGGACACCTCAGGCTGGTGTCTGGTACAGGGGAAGTGAAAGCGAAAGGTTTTGCATTATGGAACAAACAAAGACCCGGCAAGACTTCTGAAACTCGGAGATGCTTTCTGATTCTTTCCTGTTCTGGGTTTTGTCAGTTTGTAGAAATGACAACGAGCACATTTCTTGTCTATATATATTGACGAAAAGGTTCCCTAGAGAAAGCAACATAACTAGAGCGTCCGCACATCACCTCAGCAGCCACTCCCTTAAGCCCTTCCTCGCTCGAAATGCAAGGCGAAAGCTCTTCGAAAATGGTAAGCTTCCCGTCGAATTCCGGTTACGATAGTTGCTAAAGTATAACGCCCTATTCCATGGTTCACTGTAGGAAAATCTGACATTTAGAGAGTAATGTTTTTCATAATGGACGATTCGCAAACTTAGTGTCGGACTGTCAACCAAACACTTAGGCTTGTCTTTGTTCTGTCCTGATAGGAAAAGTATAGGGATCGTAAGTCCCTTCCGCAGAAAGAAGCGAGACAGGGAGGCAACCGGGCCGTTCTCTTTGTATATGGTAATTTACAGACACAGATCCTCATTCTCAAGTTTGTTTATCTGAAATCTCCAACTCCGAGTCCGACTGTATACGTATGTGTGTTTTTGATGAAGCGACTGAAGGGCTAGAGAACATGGCGTTCGTATCGAACGCAGTGAGCTTGGTGACCTACTTTTACGGTTACATGAACTTTGGCCTGACCAAATCGGCCACCACGCTTACCAACTTCATGGGGACCTCCTTCCTCCTGGCCCTCTTCGGAGGCTTCATATCCGACACCTATTTGTCCCGTTTCAAGACCTGTGTCCTCTTCGGCTCAGTCGAGTTGGTGGTATGTGCTGCTCGTGCATGACTCTGTGCACATATGTAGTATGTTCCTGATGCACATAAACGGAGCGGGTTCAGAGCTGATAAGTAGTAAATACACTACTCAATTAATGCCTGGAAGACCCTTGTCATGTTGTGATCGGTCCCACGTCCTCATTAAGTTATCAATATCTTATTAAGTACCTAACTTTGTTCTTTGTGTTTGACATGAGTAACAGATACATGGATATGTAATTGTTACATGCAATGGCACAGTGAACAGACATCAATCTAACTTTTCACTTTTGTTATCCCACAGGGTTCTATTTGACAGTAGTTTTGGAAGGATTTGGCCCGGCTATTTGTATAAATGAGAACAATATTAAACTCATTCTGATAGACCGATCCAATCATGACTAAAAAACAAACATGGAATATGGTAGAACTCAGGTAACATATGATTGAGTCATTGACCGATTGGTTTGTCATGATCGATTCTTGTTGGAGGAATCAGCTGTCAGTGCTAACTGACAACTTTGGCAAAAATTGTAGTACAGTTAGCAGCTTGCTGAACCAAGTTAACATCTGTTTTATATTCAAGGTAGCTGTGCTCTTAATCTAACAAACGTAAGTTTTTGCCCTTCTGACGTTGCATCAGAATATTTTTAAGAAAAACGATATTGTCTACCTAATGCACGCTCACATGCTAAGAGAAATAGATTGCTGTGTGTCAAGAATATCTTCTGTTATTTGAACTCGAATTCCGAATTTGGGATGAATCGCCACTTAAACCAACTCATCCAGAGCGTTTCATTTTAGTGAAATTCTAAGGCATTGAGTAATGAGCCTAGGCGATCAGTAGTACGAAACACATGGATGATTTCAGTTTTGGTGATTGCTATCATAAACAGGGGTACGCCCTGCTAGCAGTACAAGCACACTTCCACCAGCTGAGGCCGATTCCTTGCAAAGGCATTGCGCCAGACAATATGAGCCAATGCCACGCTGCCGACGGCACCCAGGCTGCTATACTCTACACGGGCCTGTACCTAATCGCGTTCGGGACGAGTGGGGTCAAGGCCGCTCTGCCTTCACTTGGGGCGGACCAGTTCGACGAGAAGGACCCGAAGGAGGCAACCCAGCTGTCCAGCTTCTTCAACTGGTTCCTGTTCAGCCTCACCATCGGGGCCATTATCGGCGTCACTTTCATCGTGTGGATAAGCAACAATCAGGGCTGGGACTGGGCTTTCGGTGTCTGCACCGTCGCTGTTCTGTTCGCCTTGGTGTTTGTGTGCATGGGGAAGTCTCTCTACAGGAACAATGTGCCCAAGGGAAGTCCCCTCTTTCGGATTATGCAGGTATGATAATAATAATTGGAGAATTAATCTGCCGGTCCTATGTCTCTCATAGTAACTTGTCGTTCGGGTAGATGACACAACATCCACGGAAAGTACTATTGCAGGATCTTGATGTAAATTTTCGATCATTGAATGGTGGCTATGTTCATAAGAAAGCATGAATCGTCTCTGCGAGTTCAGAGTGGTGATTTTAGTGTATTTTTATTGAATTCAGGTACTAGTAGTTGCCATCAAGAAGAGAAGTCTCCCAATCCCAGCGATGACAGATGAATTGCACGAGGTGCATGACAGAGAACTGGGGGCGAACGATGAAATTCTTCCCCGGACAGACCAATTCCGGTACATCTTCGTTACATTTACCTAAGACACTCGTATATATTGCCTTTTCACGTTGCAGTTTGGCTTCTGCCAGTAAGCTCACCCTGGGTACCCAACGAATTAAATTGCAGATTCTTGGATCGAGCGGCAGTAGCTCCGAGTCCCGGTAGTGGATCAACTGCTGGGCCCTGGAGCCTGTGCACAGTGACACAAGTCGAAGAAACGAAGATCCTGCTCCGCATGCTTCCAATCGTACTCAGCACGGTCTTCATGAACACTTGCCTGGCTCAGCTCCAGACCTTCACGATCCAGCAAAGCACAACCATGAACCCCCACATCGGGAGATTCAGTGTCCCAGGCCCCTCAGTCCCAGTGATCCCCCTGCTCTTCATGTTCATCCTAGTCCCGATATACGACCGCATCTTTGTCCCCATTGCCAGGAAATTCACCGGTATCCCCACCGGCATCCGACATCTACAGCGGATCGCTGTAGGGCTAGTGCTCTCGGCCATTTCCATGGGGGTGGCTGGAGTGGTGGAGACACGCGCAAGTCGGTGGCAATCCACCACAACATGGTGGATTCCACGGAGCCCTTGCCCATGAGCATGTTCTGGCTTGGCTTTCAGTACGCAATATTCGGAGCAGCCGATATGTTCACTTTAGTGGGTCTGCTGGAATTCTTCTATGCAGAGAGCTCAGCTGGGATGAAGTCACTGAGCACCGCCATTTCATGGTCCTCTTTGGCATTTGGGTACTTCCTAAGCACGGTGGTGGTCCAAGTGGTGAACAAAGCAAGCGGCGGATGGCTCGCGAGTAACAATCTGAACCGGGACAAGTTGAACTACTTCTACTGGTTATTGGCAGGGCTAAGCGTTGTGAATTTTGGGTTCTACATGCTGTGTGCATCTTGGTATAGATACAAGAAAGTGGACACGAAAGGAGCAGCAGATTGTTTGAGTTTGTCTTCAGTTGATTCTAAAGCAAAGGGCTTGACAGGGGGGTGATACTAATTCAAAGGCAAGCATGAGGCTCTAGAAATTTAGCTTCACTAAGTTCACTAAAATGCCATTGTACTTTACATGTCATATAGCCCATGGCTTCATCACCACCATTATACTACTCTCAAAACTGTTTCACTCCGTGTATACAGCTCTCAGATCTGCATTCATTTGTTTGTTTTCTTCTTTGTGGCGGGGTAAAGAATGATTGTATCCATGAATCTCTTGCTTCAGAGAGAGTAGAGGCGAGCTCAAGAACTTCATTTACGCCATGGCCGTAAAGCCCTTTCCTAACTACTAAGAAAAGTACTAAGCATGCTTATTTCATGAAGAAAAATGTGACAACGCCTACATGAATTACGTTTGGAAAGTTGAACTGAGACATGCATACAGTGAAGCTGACACATACCAAAAAACATACATACATACATAATACACATACCCAAGGACATACACTAGGCCAAAGTGTGGTGAAGTTTCAAGTTAACGTATACAGGCCACATTTAACCTAAGACATGACAAAAGTAAAATAACGAGCAATCCAGCAGAACAGCTGCGAGCTGCTGAAGAAAATAATCTACTGATCCCCTTCAAGCTGTCCAGGAATTTTTACAGCATTCTGAAGAAAACAACCAAGGAACACGTGCCTTCCATCAGGAAGCACAAACATGGGGTTTGCATTTCGATTGGTGTACATTAGACCTTTCACCGCAGAAAGGATTATGCACTATACAGAATGCACCGGAAAATTTATCAGTTTATACACTTCAAACACAGATGAACATAGAGCCACTTACTGCTCAAATCTTAGAATTTCCCCACTCTTCTCTTATAAATGTAACACAATGTCATTACAGGTAGGAAAAAATTTGCAACACTGGCTAAGTAAACCAACGAACAAACTATTGGATCAGTCCCTCTCTTTCTTTTTCTTTTTCCATTTTTTTTGGGGCTTTCGGTTTTTCTCTTTTTTTGGATCTTTTTTTCTGTTCATTTTACTTCTTACTATTCACAAGATGGACAAGACAATCCATCAAGAACAGGCAAAAGAAAGCTGCCTGCGCAAGGTCAAAGGAAGACTCCAATATGTTCACATATGCTCAACAATCAGCCAGAAAGAGTGGAGAATAATTGTAAAAATCACCACCTAAATTAGATAAGGGGTCAAAAGCAATTGCCCTTTCAGCGAGCACGAGGCTATGTCAGGAAACAACAACATCTTTTTTTGCAGATTGAGGATCATATCTAGTGTCCGAGACCCTGGAGGGAGGCCAATATCGGAACACTGATCTGCCAACAATGTTCTTGACAGGCAGAGGACCCCTGCAAGTATCAAAACTTCAAAGGTCAGAATTCACATTAATCAAAATCAAGCGAAGGACAATCGAATACACAAATATACGACAAAATGATAGTCACTCTGCTCAACTACGAAAACTAAACAGAACCAAGCTCCTAACATTCTGAAAATAACTAACTAATAAAAGTTGCATACAATAGTTGCAAAAGTCTCTATTCCCCCTAATGCAATTTACTTGATTACCACTTTACACAAGAACAAGTTGAAATTAGCGAAGACACAAAACTCACCAGTTATGGGAGTCAAAACTGTTGTTCCTGTTGTCTCCCATTACAAATACATATCCTTCGGGAATAAGCTGCAATTGAAGAGAAACAGTCAGAAAACACGATAAAAATGTCGGTTGTGTGATGCTACTAGAAAATTAAGTTGGTATAGCTATAAATTTGGTACAGCTATAAATTAGTATTACCATTGGTTCCATCTCATAAGAAAGTGGCTCTAAGATGAAATCTTCATCTTGAGCAATGCCATTCACCAATAGTTTACCATCGTGAACCTACAACACAAAAACCACCAGGCATTCAGAATTAGTACAAAGAGAAAAGTAGTTTTTACATGCATGAGAGCGGACAGGAGGTTACATTTTAAAAAAAAAAGTCGGAATAAAAGGGGCAGGATTGAAGATAAAGGCTTACTTCAACATAGTCCCCAGCCTTTGCCACAATTCTCTTTATGAATACGTCGGCTGAACTGAAGCCAACTTCCTGCACGCCACAAACAAAGCAAGAAACTAATAAGCAATGTGCAAATTTTGCAGAGCAATCACAACTTGGTCAAAAGCAATTTCCAAAATATCATTAAAAGAAACCTGCAATATTGGTGGTGCCTTGAAAATTACTATATCCGAAACCTCTGGCTTTCTGAAAAAGTATGAAACCTGGTGCCAACAGAAAGCAAACACCAACAAAACAAATCAGGTCAGTATCACTCAACACATTAGGTCTTGACACAAAACAGAGATCCATGAATGCAAAACAACCTATGCAAGCGGACACAAATTGCAAACTTCATGAGATACAGTCCACGGGGAATGCATAGATCAATAGCAAAATATGAGGAATAAATATTCAGTTACCGCAAGTTCATAAATCTAACTTGGAAGGAAGAAACTAAAGAGCCTATGATCATCTACAAAATTCCTCCAGTGCTAAAGCCAAAGACCCATTTCCATCCGCTGCTGTACAAACGATGCTCGCCATATCACATTAAAATTATACGCTACAGGTCGTTACCGCTCTAATCGGGTCCAGTGCCGCAAAATTTCAGTCCTCCCCACAATCCCAACAAGTACAAATTAGATAGCCAAACAGAGAGAGACTAATTGAAAGGAGAGCCTCACCTTCTCTGCCAAAATGCGGTCACCTACATCCAGAGTAGGTTTCATGGAAGCAGAAGGAATCGACCTTGGCTCGGCCAAGAACGACCTGAACATCAGACTCACGGTCAAAGCCGTGAAAGCCGCCTTAGCATCCTCGGAGTAATCCCCGAGCAGCCGGGCCAACCACCCGCTCCTTGCGGCCGAGTGCCTATGCACCTCCTGCATCTTCATGCACTCGCCATCATCGCCATCGCTGTTCACTTTCTCCCAACGCACCGTCCCTCCCTTGTCCACATCGTTACACGCCGAGCCCGGCAACGCCTCGTTGCAGGGCAGCCACTTCGACCCCTCCAAGAAGAAGGGGATTATCGAGGACGCCTTGATCGGCGAGATCCCAAAGATGCCCATCGAATTGGCCGAACACGAATTCGAGGACAGAGATCTCATCGCCGAGATCAAGCCGACCACGATCGGGCTCCGGCACTCGGCCCCGAGGGCCTCGGCCGCGAGCGTCGAGTACGAGGAGGAGCCGCCGCGGCCCGCCGCCGCACTGCTCGAGAACCCGAACCCGGGCCTCGGGGGGCTGAACTCGCTGGGGTCGGGCTTCTGCCCCGGGCAGAGGACGCGGGACCGGACCCAGCACTCCTGGAGGAGCCGACAGCTGTTGAGGCGTACCCCGGCGGTGGAGGCGATGCTCTGCACCATGTAGCCGGAGTAGCCGAACGTGACCCGGATCGCCATATTCGCTAGCTGTAGAAACCAGATGAGGACCTGATACAGACTTCTCTCGTCGACTAAACCCAAGCGCAAGGAGAATTCTACTGAGCAATCAACGCCATCCCTAACGCACGAGTCGAGGAACCGGAGGAGGTGCCGGCGAATCGGGCCCGGTCGCCGGGATCAGAAACAACGGCGGCGACGGCGGCGGCGAAAGATGGGGTCCTTGCGGCGAATCCGGTGATGGGCGATGACGGGTCGGGGCGGGCGAAGGAGGAATCGACGGCGGGAGCGGTTCCGCTTTCTCTCCGGGAGACCGAGAGAGAAAGCAGAGGGAGAGAGAGAGGAAGGGGATCGGAGGCTGTGAAGATATGGCAGCGGAAAGAACGAAAAGTGCGGGGGCAGATGACGATGACGAGGTTAATAAGCGGCGGCTGGAGCTGAGGGGTTCCCAGAACTGGGTCCGAACTTGGGTTTATTTACGGGGAGAACCAGACTGGCACGCGCGAGGATTGGCGTGACGGCCCGGGGTGTTTCGGGTAATGACCCGACTGTTCCGCGGGTTTTTTTTTTTTTCTGTTTTGTTGACTTTGACTCGGAGTGTCGGGGTCTGTTGGGCCTTCCGGCTACTTTCCTCCGATGTCGCTGGGCCCCGAGAGGCCGGGAAAGTCGCGGGCGGGTGGAAAGACGAGAAGGCCCCCGTTCGCATTCGCTGATTCCGGGAGAGGGGGTGGGGGGCCTGAGGGCGAAATCGGCATTGCAACCGGCATCCACCTCGAACGTTGGGTTTTCCTAATTGAATAAACGCCGAAGCTTGCGAAATAAGACTTGCCTTTCTATATATGATTAATAAAACATTTTATTCCGAATTAATTTTTTTGATGATCAAAAATTTCAAACTGATATATTTATGATAATTTTATCTCGAATTATTTTTTTGATCACTAAAAATCTCACATTGGTACACATGTGACAATTTTAGCTCGAACTAATATTTTTACCACCAAAAATCCCAAACTTATACACTTATAACAATTCTACTCCGAACTATTTTTTTGATAACCAAAAACCCCACACTAGTATACCTGTAATAATTTTATCCCGAACTTACTACAAAAAATCTTACACCGGTACACCTGTGACAATTTTACCCCGAACTAATTTTTGGACCACCAAAAACCCCAAACTCATAGACCTGTGACAATTTTACCCGAAAGACCATTAAAAACCCCAAACTGATATATTTTGTGATAAATTTACCCATTGTTAGTATCCATTAAATTGGATTAATATCACGAAAAACCAAAAATTGATAAACTTATGACAAATAGATAGGTAAAACCCCAAACTGGTATACTCGTTAACTACCACGTGTCATCAAACTTAGCAATTTGATAATAAATTTTAACGGAAACTAACGAAAGATAAATTTATCACAAGTGTATCAGTTTGAGGTTTTTGGTGATCAAAAAATGAGTTCGGAGTAAAATTATCATAGGTATACCAATATGGGATTTTTGGTGATCAAAAAATTAGTTCGGGGTAAAATTTTCACAGGTATATCAGTTTTGGGTAAATTTGTTATATGTATACCAATTTGAGGTTTTTGGTGATATTAACCCTTTTACATAATATCGTCGCGAAAAGATCTTGTCTCACTTGACATTTCCTTGTGCCATGACATGTTAATGTAATATCATTCGATCTCGCCTCCTCGTATATGCTAACATAAGAGAAATGTACATTGGAAAGGTGCTACCACATAAGAGATGGGCTACCCTCCCCGAGAAAGACCTCCCTTCAAGCGAGTGTAGCGCCGGCCTCGCAGCGAAGAACATCCGGTGCTCGGTGGGCATCCCAGATCAACACCGGGGACCCGGCGGCGGGAAAAATCCCGTCCGCCCGCAAGTGGCCCGGAAAAAAAAAAAAACGCTATCCAGCGAATTCGGAGGAGAGGGTGGGGCCAGTTCCCAAATAAAACGAAACGGATGGTCCCCCGTCGTCGGCGAAAAAAAAAAACTAAAAGCTTTGAATATTTGCTTCATTAGCGACCGCGAACCTCCTGCTCGTGACGCAAGCACATACGTTGCCCATCGATGTTGCCTGTGAAATTTCTTCATTTCCTATTGATAATAAAGTTAGGGAAGCTAAAGCTACTTTATCCAATTATCAAATCCCCCCTTGTGTTCAACTCAACGACCTTGTCATATATGCTTAATCGGACAAGCCGCCACGACGTCATCCCAACTAACATCAGTCCTGCCTACCTTGCTGGTTTGACTACCCGACAAGTTAGTTTCGGTCGACGGTCAAACACTGGCTTCTTCATCTTCTGCTCCTGGTCAGGGACGAGCAAGACGGATCGACCTGATTCGAAACCGCCTGGACTGAGTTCGGCCCCATTTCCAGGAGCGCCGTACCGCCGGACCGATTATTTTTTCATTAAATGTCTCGCACGCACGCCTCCTCAATTCACGCTTTACCCGGACCCGGGAGTGATCGGTCCTCTTAATGCTCCAAATCTAGCCAACCCGCTCATGGTAAACAAGTGACAAACGAAAGGGACCCCCGGAGATGGAGAGAGACTACAGAGACGGAGGGTCGACATTCAGGGTGCGCAACTCAGAACAGGTCGAAATCACATCGGCCAGGATCTCATCGTTTAGGACTTCATGTGAATCATAGAGGCAAGTACACGCGATTTGACAAACCCACGCTAGCCAAAGACGGATGGAAAAAAAGAAGGCGGCGCTTGCGTGTGAGTACACAGGAGTGGAGACCAAGCGCCGTTCAAGGTGGGACAAGAGCTATCAATGGACCCATGGAACTATTCTCTTAGAGTTATGTTCATGCTTAAACCAGCACAGTGCGTTGCCACTTGTTAATTATTGGACTATAAAAAGTTTTCTCGGAGATGGAGAGCAAGGCACTCTCTCTCTCCTATGAACTCGGCCGGTTCCATTGGATCGCCGGAAACCTGACCGGACCGGACCGGTCCCCGATTTCGAAAACTGAGGATCGGTCCTTTTTTATCCGGTTCCCGATTCCGGAGTGGGATCGAACCGAGGACCAATCATCCCTGGTCTTGAAAAATTTACGCCAAACCTGGAATCGAGAAAATTTGTACCAAAAAATCTTGAATCTATCGCACGGCGGTCAATTCAGTCTCGAAAATGCCTTAACGTGCACAGCTTTTTCACGTCGATGTTTTTAGTGTATTTTTATAAGCTCCTATAAGGTCTTGAACCCACCCTATTTTTTAGTGATCATCTTTTGCATGCACATACCATTTCAAAATACATTATGAGTGTGCAATATTTGTAATTTGACCCCTTTTTTTTCATCGAGGACTTTTTCCCCTCCAACTTAATTATGTTTCTTTTCCCTATAATATATTATTAGTCCTATTAATATATATTCATCCAATTTTAACAATTTTGACATCTTAACATTATTATTGATGCTTAAATATCTTATTTTAATGCTTTTATTAATTTGTCACACTTCATTTTTTTTTTCGATTTTTGTACGGAGTGGTAAACGAGAGATTTTATACACAGAAACAGATGAAAATACACCTTAACCCCTTAGAAGTCATTGCACATGCTACCGGGCAACGTAACGGAGGATATTAGCGGCCGTAACAAAGCAAAAGTTCGGCGAGGTAAAATGTGCAACATTTAAAAAGTTCCGGGTAAATGTGTACCGACCGCAAATATCCGGCGGAGCTTCTGGATAATTCCCCCAAATTTTTCTTTTTTAATGGACATATATACATTTTTTTTTCTCTCTTGTTGGGCTATGTCTTTAGGCCCAAATATTCCACGTACAAATGATAAGCGAATATCTTATCTTTGAGCCCGGTTGCTATCCAGCATATCCACCATCATGAGGTGAGAGATCCGGGAGATGCTCTGCAACCATGCAGCCGGACCAGCCGAACGTCACCCGGATCGCCATAACCGCTAGCCGTAGAAAGGGACCAGATGAGGACCTGGAACGGACTTCTCTCGTTGACCAAACCGAGGAGGTGCAAGGAGAAACCCTAGTGAGCAGACAACGCCATCTCTAAGGAACGAGTCGAGGAACCGGAGGAGGTGCCGGTGAACCGGGCCCGGTCGCCGGGATACAGGAAACAACGGCGGGGACGGCGGCGGCGGCGGCCGTGGCGAAAGGTGGGGTCCTTGCGGCGAATCCGGTGATGGGCGATGACGGGTCGGGGCGTCGAAGGATCGACGGCGGGGGCGGTTCCGCTTTCTCTCAGGAGACCGAGAGAGAAAGCAGAGAGGAAGGGGATCGGAGGCTGTGAAGATATGGCAGCGGAAAGAAGGAAAAGTGCGGTGGAAGATGACGATGACGAGGCTTTAAGCGGCGGCTGGAGCTGAGGGGTTCCCAGAACTGGGTCCGAACTTGGGTTTATTTACGGGGAGAACCAGGCTGGCACGCGCGAGGATTGGCGTGACGGCCCGGGGTGTTTTCGGTAAAGCCGCGAGTATTTTTGTGTTTTTGTTGACTTTGACTCGGAGTGTCGGGGTCTGTTTCGCCTTCCGGCTGCTTTCCTCCGACGTCGCTAGCCCCGAGAGGCCGGGAAAGCCGCCGGCGGGTCGAAAGACGAACGCCCCGTCACTTTCGCTGGTTTCTTGGGGTGGCTGAGGGCGAAATCGGGATTACACGGGCATCCACCTCGAACCTTGGTTTTTCCTGATTGAATAAACGCCAAAGCTTGCAAAATAAGACTCGAGTTTTATATAAATATTGTCGCGGGAGATTTGCTTGCGCCATGTCATATTAACGTGATATCATTCGATCTCACCTCTTCGTACATGCTAACACAAGAGAAATGTACATTGACGAGGATTTAATCATGGCCAATTTTGTAAAATGTAATCATATTTTCATGCCCTTCTTTCGTATGAATTGATTGACAAAAGAAAATCACGATGATCCGTTTGAGCAACGTCTCATATCTTCAGTCCTGAGAAAAGATTAGATTAATGATTTGGTAACGAAGAAAATCTTTTTAACAATTCGCTAAATTCAAAAGTGAGGGACCAACCGACGACGACGACGAACTAATCTTGGTTCATGCCCCCACAAAGGGAGATTTTCGACAGGCAAATTTCAAAGGACTCGGACAAACAATTTGATCTTTATTTTGTTTGTGTTTGCTTTCCTTTGGTCTAGCTTTTAACTTTTGCCCTAAAATTTTGGGAAACGACAAAAGTTTATTTTTGTAAAATAAAAAATAATTGTATATGACGATATCATTATGTCTCGAAAGATTTCCCAATCACCAACCCATTAAAAAATATTTTGGACACACCAAGATGTTTGTAATTGTTATCTTTTGGACTTTTTCCTGACTACCGGAAAAGTTCAAATCAATCTTGGCCATTACAGCAGAGGAAGAAAATGGATTATTGACTAAAGCTCCGCTTGTTCGATAAAAAAAACATTTAAAATTTCGTTTGCCTCGAGAAAAATGAATATTAAAAATATTTTTCTAAAATCGATGCTTTATATCACTCGAAAAAATTATTTAATAATTTTTTTTTTCATTTATAAGCGATATAAGCAATCATTTTTTAATAATATGCTTTTCGAATCATTTATTTTCGCAAAACAAAACAGAGCTTAAGAACACCTATGAGTGAGCAATAGGCCGTGTCGGCCAGGGCCTAAAAAGCCGGAGCTAACCTTGTGTCATGCCCCCGCCCTTTCCCCCCCCCAAAAAAAAAAAAAAAGGAGTCAAGCCTAGCGTCCCTTCACTTCCAAGCCAGTGCGCGAGCAGCGATGGCATGTCATGCCCAAACGTCGTGAAAACCCCCCCTTGAAGCGATTGCAACGTCGGCCTCGAGGCGCAGAACATCCGGTGCTCGGCGGACATCCCGGATCGGGACCAGGGGCCCGATGGCGAGAAATATCTCGTCCGCCCGCAAGTGGCCGGGAAAAAAATATATTATCCAGTGAATTCGGAGGAGAGAGTGGGGCCAATTCCCAAATAAAACGAAACGGATGGTCCCCCGTCGGAAAGGAAAAAAAAAAAACAAACAAGCAGAAGCTTTGAACATTTGCTTCATTAGCAACCGTGAACCTCCTGCTCGTGACGCAAGCACATACGTTGTCCCATCGATGTTGCCCGAGAATTTCTTAATGTTGTATTGATAATAATGTCGTCGAAGCTAATGCTATTTTATCCGATTATCAAATCACCCCCTTGTGTTCAATTCAGATGACATCATCATGTGCTTAAATCGAACGAGCTGCCACGACGCCACCCCAACTATCATCGGTCCCCGTCGTCCTTGCTGGTTGACTACCCGACAAGTTAGGTTCGGTCAACGGTCCAGCGCATGCTTTTTTATCTTCCGTTTCTTTTAAATCTCGAGAGATTCATGCTGAACCGGGAATCGGGAGAATTCGTCTCAAAAAAAAAAAATCTTAAACTTATATTACGGCGATCCATTCGCACAACTTTTTCATGTCAAGGTTCTTAGTGCATTTTTATATACTCCTATCATGCCTTCCGTGTTTTGCGGTAAAGTGTTTCGTCAATAGTGAGGATCCTACTTTTTATTGATCAATTATCTTTTGCATCCATATACCATTTAAAAAGACACTATGAGTATGCAATTTTTGTAATTTGACCTTTTCTTTTTCATTGAGGACTTTTACCCTCTAGCTTAATTATGTTTCTTTTCTATAATATATTATTTGTTCTATTGATGTATTCATCAAATTTTAACAATTCGGACATCTTAATATTATTTTCTGATGTTTAAATATCTTTTACTAATACTTTTGTTGATTTGTCTTTCTCCATTTTCTTTGCTTTTTTCAATTTTTGTATAGAGTGTTAAACGAGAGATTCCATATAAATATATAAATGAAAATAGACTGTTACCCCTTAAAAGTCATTGCACATTCTAACGGGCAATGTAACGGAGGATTAGCGGCGGTAACAAAAAATAGTTCAGCAAGGTAATGTGTAACATTTAAAAAGTTCCGGGTAAATGTGTACCGACCGCAAATATCCGGTGGAGCTTTTGAGTAATTCCCCCAATTTTCATTTTTTCTGGATCTATTTTTTTTTTCTTGTTGGGCTATGTCTTTAGGCCCAACCATTCCACGTACAATTGATAAGCGAATATCTTATCTTTGAGCCCGGTTGCTGTCCAGCATCCCCCCATCATAGGCGACTGCAGTGGGCCTCTGAGTAATTCCTAGATCCATCCCATGAATCGAGTATGTCATGCAATGGCAGCTCTTTTGTGTCGGGAAGATGACACAAACGGTCCTTGAAATTTGATCCAACTTGCAATGTGGGTCATGAATTTTTCAATTTATTCAATGTAGTCCCTGAACTTTAATCTGATGTGCCATATGGTCCATGACCTTTTATTTTGCTCCATGCCGTCCTTGAACTTTAGGTACATGTTCAATTTATTCAATGTAGTCATTCCATTAATTCAAGTTCAAAGACTATATTGAACATTTTCATATAGTTCGGAGACTACATTGAACATATATCAAGAGTCCAAGGATCACATTGAACAAATTAAAAATTCATGAACCACATTGAAAATTAGGCTAAAGTTCAAAGACGATATTGAACAAATTAAAAGTTCATGGACCATATTGCAAATTGGGCGAGAGTTCAGGGATTGTTTGTATCATCATTGGGCTTGAGTCGGCATTCGCTTAGTCTCGATATTATCCACGCGGGTAGACATGGCCACTGTTCGGAACCTGCGGTTCCGGTTAGGGCATGTATGAATGAACCGGATTCCGGGCCGATTTTGGTTTCGGCCTAGTTCGAAACCGACTGGTAAAAATTAAAAAAATAAATTATGAAATAAAAAAGTTATGAATTATCAAATTATGAAATAATGAATTATTCAATATAAAATGTAATCAAAATGTATATTGTAATCAAATTTAGGGAAAAAAAGTCTCCGCTTATCTGCAGTTTTTTTTTTGGAGCCGGTTCCAAACTTGTTGAACCGAATCGGGCCAAGAGGGGCCATAGGCTGGTTTCGGTTTTCGAACCGCAGCCCAATCAATCGGGTCGATCCCCGGGTTTGACCCAGTTGGTTCCGGGCCGAAACCGGCCTGTGGCCATGTCTACACGCAGGGGTTTGATTTCCAGAAACCCTTCTCTGATCTCATATTGCGGGCAAAAAGACGAGATATCATAAGGTTGGTGAGTGAGAACACGGGTCTTCTTCTAGATATCCGAAGATCGCGCGAGACTCGGAGAAAAGATGATGCTATGCTAGAGCGGTCGCAAAAGCCGGCACTGCTGGTTGAATCCAACGATATCGAGGCCATATACGCGACAAAATGTTCAGAACTTATTCTATGGCGAACGTTTTCACAATCGAATCATGTGCGTTTGGTGGGGGAGGAGATGATGAGCCATCATTATGGATGCTTCTTGATCAGCGGAAGAGAAGGTGTCGAAAGTAATCATCACTCGATGCTTTCCCTGTTCAATTCGAACCGTGTATTCGCGCCCGTTTGGATGCACATATAATATAAGGTCGTGGATGAATCAATGCTTCGAGCGTGGGTAGGCCCAAAACAATCAATGGCGAATCCGCCCGGGGAGGAGAGTGATTTGAACCTTGCATTAATGATGCCAATGGATGATCACAAGGAATGAACGATTCATCCGACCATGGAGAACACTATCCGCGTTTTCTACGAACGCGCAGCATTCTCGGCATTCATCGCAACCTCAAGAAAATTAACGAGTTCCGATCTAGCGACGAAGCATGCTAAGACAAGAAACACGGGACGAGGACAGAAGATTGTGAATGTAAGTTGACCGTTAGCGAGATTATGTTGCCGAGACTGCCTTGGTCGGGCACAAATGCTAGTCTCACGAATGCATTCGTTATCACGACGCTTCCCATTCGAAAAGCCCTCGAGCTGCAGAGCTACGCCAAGGCCGGCCCGCCTTGTCTATCCATCAACCCATGAACTACTTTTGCCAGCATCTCTTCACAGACACTACCAAATCGAAGGGCTGGCGAGTGTTTATCTTTGTTCTGGTCAAATGCCTTTTCATCTGTCTATGCCCCGCTGCTTCCGGCCATCACCAAACCAAAAGCACGCCAGAAGAAGAAAACTAGATAAGTAAACGACAAGAGCTCGGATCAAACCAAAACGAGTCATTGACTTCCAATTTCGATGTCCAAATTCGAAGACTTTATACAGGGCAGCCATTGACCAAACCGCAGAGAGCAAAACCCAAAAAGACTGACTGAACGGCGATCTGCCTACTACGCTAAACATCATATCATATCATATTCCAGTGGTCATCATCACAATATCTCCTATGTAAAAAACCTGTAATGAAACTCTATCGGTGAATACTTATACCAACCTAAAAAGATAGAACAAAGAAAACCCCGATGCCACCACCCCTTGACTTCTCGAGCCTTGCCCAAAACCCAACACAGGAAAAAGCAACTGCAAGATGATGACCGCCGCCCTCTCACTTCAGGCCCTGACCCGGCATCGAAATCGCAAGCTCCGGCCAAGCAAACCCGTCCCCGTCCACCAACCCTCCTCCGCCCTCCCCGCTCCCCATCTGCCACCCGTTGCTTCCCGCCGCCCCCGCCGCAGCCGCAGGTCCCCCGCCACCGCCGTACACGCCTACGCCGTCGACGAAGCCGACTTCGCTGAAGGGCCAGACCGCCCTCCCGAACCCATACCCCAGGCCGTCCAGCCCCGTCCCGAGCCCGAGCCCGCCCAGCGCCAAGAACCCTTGGCCCCCCTGCGAGCCGAGCAGAGAAGCGAAGCCCAGCCCCGCCGCATTCTCGCTCCTCTTCACCTGATCCCCCGAGCCCACCTCGGACTTCGCCTGGGCCAGGAGCAAGCCGGGGCTGTCCCCCTGCAGGGGGGTCGTGGGTCACGGTGGAGGAGTTGGAGGAAGGAGACGAGGACGGGGGCTGCGCCAACGAGCGGGGCCGCTTCGACGAGGCGGAGGCCGACGCCGCCGCCGACTTGCGGGAGCCGCCGCCGACGGGGACGTTGCGGAGGGTGCCGCCCTGGGTCCAGTAGCGGCGGCAGGACTTGCAGAAGTGGCGGGGCTGGGAGAGGTTGTAGTTGTTGTAGTAGCAGAACTTGGTGTTGGTGGAGTCGCAGCGCGGGCAGGGCAGCGCCTCCGTCTGCGGCGGCGGAGGCGGATGGTGCAGGCCGGCTCCCCCGCCGGCGGCGATGGCGGAGGAGGCCTGCGGCCGGGCCGGCCTGCGCTCGCTCGTGTCCGAAGGCATGTCTCCTCCCTCGCGGGCGTGCGTCGAGGAGTGTGTGGAGAGAGTGTTAAAAGCGAAGGCTTTGGAGAAGCAGAGAGAGAGAGAGAGAGTGGGGGTGGAGACGTGAAGGAGAAGGAAGCGAAGAACGTGGTGGTAGAGCCAGGGAGCGAGGCCGTAGCTTTAAGCGGTCGTTCCGCGGTACGATGTTGCCCCCCGCCCCCTCCTCCCAGGGAAGGACACGTGGCGCGGGGGTTCCTTCGGGCTGAGTTTCCTTGCGACCGGGGGTCTCCGCGGGGGGGAGTGCGGAATCCGGTAGGTGCTGGCGTAGGGTAAAGTCCCTCCTGGGGGCCCCGCCTCCACGTGGCCGTCTCCCGTTTGACGGCGAAATTATTCATTTTCGGCCCAAAAAAAATAAAATCGGTATTTTTTTTTTTTTTTCTTTTCCTTTTCTGTTTTACTGGTTCGGGCTCAACGGGCGAAATTATACGCGGCATCATTGGAACTATATGGTACGCCCTGCGGCGGAGCGATCGGGCTGCGGAAGTAGGCGACATAACAGCGATATTGTGTTCGATATCAAGGATGCCGGAAAAGTCAGAGATGCGGACGACTGGTCACAACCACGGTGGCAGGAGGGAGAGAAGAGCCCGTACACAATATCAAGGCGTAGCCCGCCTGTCCTGTCGACGACGAAGCGTCACTGGGACGAGGACGATGCGAGCAGCAGCGCTGAGCATCGGGGACGATGGATGGGGAGAAGAGCAGACGGAGGCGCGCGTTTCTGGGCGCAGGCGCCAGGGCACAGAGAGAGAGGGGAGAGGGACAACATGATTTGATGTCGGGCAGCGTGGGGAGCAATAATGGGGTTGGCTCTGTCTCTCTCGCTGTCTCTCTCTCTCTCTTCTCTGCCATCATTCAATTGCACGCCATCATCGCGTGATGCTCTGTGATTATTTCGGAGGTGGGTAGTGGTGGTGCCACCTTCTTCTTCTTCGATGCGGCGTCGTCGTACGTCCTGCGTTTCCTCCGCTGCGCGCCGGATTTCTCGGCCTCCGTGATCTCGGCCTTTTCGATTGTCAGCCCTCTCTCTCTCGCTCTTCTTTTTCGCTTTTCTTTAACGACGTTTTTCTTCTGTCCCCTGTTTCTTATCAACCGTCCGTAACGGTACTTCGGAAAATATCCGTTTGTCATGGGAAACATAAAGAAGTCGCGCGAGTTCTTGAACTGCTGCTGAAGCAGGTGGGGAGGACACTGGACTGGACAGGGCCGGGGGGGGAGGGAACCTGCGTTCGGAGCCGTTCGAACGAACGTGGTTTTCTTTCTTTGGCTTTGGCTAAGGTGAAGCGACCGGACCGGTCCGCACCCAACCAAGAGCCACTGCACAGTCCTGCTCGACGACACTCGGATTCAATCCTCGACCTGCCAACAGATCTTTTACTGGAATTGGACCGGCACGCGACCCAGCTGCACCACCCTCTCTGCTTCCCCCCCACCACCACACAGTCCAAGATTCTCCCTCCCCCCCTCTCTCTCTCTCTCTCTCTCTGCAACGTCCCTTTCAGCTCCCCAAAAGCTGCGACCGCACCTCGTCCTTTCGGGAGACTCCCCCACCGACGGACGGACCATGCTTTTCTCGTTCCCGTTCTCGTTCCCTTCTCAAGAAAAAAAACAACTCCAAAAATCACATCAGCGTCGTCTCGTTGCACGTCCATGTCTTCCGGTCTGCGTGCCGCTACTGTTCGACAGCTCCAGTTCCCAGGTAATGATCTCCTTTGTCCACACGGTAGTAGGTGTCGTCTAGCGTCTGGGGGTCTCGCCTTCTCTTCTCCCCGGTTTCTTCGACGGGGCCCAGGATCGAGAATCACGAGGGAAATGTTTTTCTTCAACCCCCGGGAGAGAATTTCGCTCCAAGTTCGGCGGTTTTATCCACATTAAATTTTTCGTACGAGGGCGACTGTCTTTTAATGTATGATGCATACGATCCTTAGGAAGTTCAGACAGACTTCCGTGCAATAAAATACTATCCCAGTGGAATTCCGACGCATCTTATAATCATACTCCTCCCTCCTTTGGACAACATAGTACATGTGTGGATTCATTATCCGATTGGGCTCTTCTTGAAAAAAACAAAAGCACTTGAACCTCTTTAACAACATAGCACGGGCACGGCACGTGCACCGCCACTGCACCAACTGTTAACGGTTGGATCACGGGCCATCTCACACGACATGGGTCGGCCCAGATCACTCGTAGTTTGCCGTAATTTCTAGCTAAATTCACTTAACTTACTGTAGACTTATCATGTTTTCGATCGACGAGTGCTCGCTTGATCCAATAGCCTCCACCTCCCCTAGGATTATAGATCCTCGCGAATTTATAGAAACCCCCGTTGCCCTAGTGGCGATTTCCCATGCAAAGGGCATTACATAGATCCTACCTCGAGTTTGATTAAGAGGCTGGACATTCGGTTGGGTGTCTTCACTTGTTTTCATGGTACGCCCAAAAACGTTTCTTTACGAACGACGTGGAGAGTCGAAATTGTTACTAGACATGGGATCCATGTTAGTTCGCCTTCTCATTCATCTGATACAATTACACAGAAAGAGGGAACTGAACCGAGTTGGGTCATGTTTTGCTCCCTTCCTTAACACGTACCGAACGTATCCCCGGAACAGCAGAAACCGACGAAACAACACACACACCCAAGATCAGAACTTTACTTCTAGTCGAAAGATGTACAGTTTTCTGGCCATGGTCAGGCCACTTAAGTGCCTCCTAGGGCACATTTCAAGCCGTGTTGAACTTTCACCATAATCCAATAGATTGCTACATCTAGCAAAATTTTGTGCGCAATGTGCACGCTTCGCTTGCTGGCTTTCGGATCATATAATTTCAACTGGGGCAGAGTCAAAAATGAGTGGGCCAAATGACAAGTCGTCGGATCTTCAGTAACCGAGGAATGCTGGAGGTGGAGGCGAGGGGTACCGGGAGCCGATTTCTGGGGGCAGGATGATGGTTGGAGTTGGAGGTGGTGGAGGAGAAAAGACAGGAGGTGGTGGTGGGGAGTGTGCTGGTGGTGGAGGCGACGAGACTGGCGGTGGTGGAGAATGAACCCTCGGCGGGGGTGAGAAAACCGATGGCGGCGGCGGCGGCGGCGACTGAACTGGAGGTGGAGACTTGATTGGGGGTGGAGGTGAGTGAACGGGCGGTGGCGGCGGTGGGGGAGAGTGCACCGGTGGGGGAGGTGGGGAGTGCACCGGTGGAGGAGGAGAATGGATTGGTGGTGGCGGTGGGGGCGAATGTACAGGCGGCGGCGGGGAATGTACCGGCGGCGGTGGTGAATGAACGGGAGGAGGAGGAGGAGATTGAACAGGCGGTGGCGGTGTCAATTTTGGTGGAGGAGACTTTGGAGAAGGCGGTGGATGCAGCTTCCGCTTGGGAGGGGATGTTGTTGAAGCTGGAGGCTTCGGATTCAACGACGGCGATGGCCCTCCACATCTGGATTTGCCGCAATCGACAGGCTTGCTCACCACGGGAACACAAGTCTTAGCAGGCCTTTGCCTTGGCCTATCGGGCAAGCAATTGTCTCTGTCATCCAAGAAAATGCCTCTCCTGGAAGGTGGCTCACAAGCTTGATCCTCACCATTGAAGTAGTTGTTTGAAAACGTGAAGTTCGTCAACTTCGGCAACTTGCAAATTCCTCCAGGAACGAACCCTGTCATCTTGTTCCCCGAGATATCCAACTGCTCGATCGCGGAAAGGCCCTGGAAGCTCTTTGGCAATGTACCTAAGAACGAATTCGATGCCACATCCAGGACCGTCGCATTCCCAAGCATCCCGATCTCGGGCGGTAGACACCCAGAGAGGTCATTGTTCATGAAAATGATCTCATTCAATGTGTTATCCATCTTGCCGATGCTTCTAGGAATGCACCCTTTCAGATCATTGTTGGCGACAACCACGACAGAGGCCCGGGGAGTTCCCGAAATTTTCAGGGATCGTGGACGTGAACCGGTTGTTATTCAGGAAGATCGCGTCAAAGTCCTTATCGAAAAGCTGAGGCGGCAATTTCCCCTCGAAATCGTTGTACCTAATGTCGAGATACTTCAATTGCGGCAAGGACAAAACCACTTTCGGAAACAGTCCGACGACGGTTGTTGCTTACATCGAGCTCGTAAAGGATTGTGAGCTTCTCAAAGCTCTCAGGAATTACTCCGCAAAACC
This sequence comes from Syzygium grande, assembly GCA_024733475.1. NCBI lineage: Eukaryota > Viridiplantae > Streptophyta > Magnoliopsida > Myrtales > Myrtaceae > Syzygium > Syzygium grande. The sequence goes on from JAMXDD010000006.1 coordinate 10,342,949, forward strand.
GGTTTGAGTTGATGTGGAAGAGAGCGAGATCGCCCAACAAACCAAGCTCCGGAGGAAGGTAACCCGCGATATCAGCACCGTTAAGGTCGACCCCGGCAACAACACTCAGGTTCGGGTCGTCAAGAGCCGGCGAGCAGAAGACGCCGTTGTACTCGCAAACGCTGGGCCCTACCCAATTTCTGGTCGTGTTGAGAGGGTCAGAGTACACGACCTTCTTCCACGCCTGGAGAGCGATGTACGCTCGCCTGAGCCTGGAATTGGCGAAAGTCTCGTTCACATCGACCAAGTATTCATAATTACTGGGCAACTCAGCGTTCTCGCGGAGGGCCAAGAGCTGGCGGCGGGCGATCAGCGATGCTTCAGCGGTCGACAGGCAGGAGGCAAATGTAAAGTAGGAGGAGAACAGGAGGAGAGCAAGCAATAAGCAGCGGCGCGAGGCCTGCATTTTCCAGAAGCGCTGCGCCACCTTGGGAGGGAGGGAGGGCCAAGGTTGGTTCTTGCAATTCGCAGAGGATGAAGATGAATGACCTGACGTTCAAATTGCACAGATGAGAACTAACAAGCTGCGCACACGAGAGGCTCCGTCGACAGTGTCCCCCGCAGCTTTTGATCCCTCAACGGGAAGATCTGCTTCGCGCCACGGGATACGGCAGGTTTAGCTCTATTTTCGCCAATCCCGCAATGAATTAAAAGGTCTTTCCGGCGAAAATGGACACGTTTTGGCTACGGATATTCGTTCAGATCGGCATCGGTACTCCTGTCTAAATCGCGCCTTCCGCGGTTGTCGTCGCCGGCCCGAGGGATCAGCTGAGTTTCAGTTGCCCCCCATGTCTAAAAATGAACTCAGACGATGTCCCCGCCGTATCACCACCGTCTTCTGCGGAGGGCTGCGCTTGATTTGAGGGTGGTTTTAGTTTGGAGAAGATAAACCATCCAATTCTATTTCAGGATTTGGGGGTGATTAGCACCTGAATGCTATCTAAAAAAAAAAAAAGCAACCGACCAAATTTACAGCGGTCCAAATTAGGATCCAGATTTGGTTAGAGGATGAAAATCCCAAATTTCAGCTTATTTCTCCGGACATAAATTTCGGATTAATTTAGACATCTGATCTGTTCTTGCCACATTATTGTTACGAAGATGAGTTTCATGAGAAAACTATACACTTTCTAGGACTATTCACGACATTATTACAACACGGGATGGATGTGCTCGAGCAATAATCGTGCCGAACCAAAAACGTGCTTCTAAACTGAGTAACACTGGAGAGAATAAGATTGGTTTGCAAAATTGATTTATTAAGTAATATGTCAAATTTTGGGCGACCCTTTAAATGAACTGATTATATTAAAAAAAAAAACTAATAATAACAGGAGGCATTACCGGATGAGTCTGACATTTCTCTTCCAAATTTTCTAGTTAAATTAAGTGGATTATATTCAATGTGGAGACTTGAAATGCTATTTTAGCATCTACGGTGCTCGATCCTTTACAAGAATCTGGTGGAATCACAACATGTTGCTCAATCGAAAGACTTTGGAACCTCAAAGCACTAGGCGCTAGCAAACACACGGCACCACGGCAGCAACCCGTCCCCATTGTCTGTTGGAATCACAACATGCTCTCATCGAGGACCTTCGCCACCGCGTGTCGCTCCTCGAGCACGGGCCCGCACGAGATATGGCGTCCCCTGTCCATGTGCTTGAGGGCATGATCTGCTCCGAGAATGCCGAGATTGCTAAGTTGGTGAAGCGAATCAAAGGACTCGAATCGTCGAACACTCAAACTAGAGGCTGAGGCGCAAGCTAGAGGCGATCGGAGCTAGGTTGGACATTTTCTTTTTAAAATACACTTAATGAGTGTCTCGAGATACTCGTTAACACCGCTATAAAATCATCTCAATCTAGCTAGGGCTCACCATTCCTCTCGTGGATTTCCTTCCTTCGATGGATCGGGCCCGACTGATCAAAGCATGCGGACCAGGCCCACCGGGCTACAATTCTCTAGCCCACCAAAGCCGGCAAAGCAAATTAGAGGATGAAAAAAAATGTTCGAGCACGTTGCATTCGAGTCTTCTTAATCTGATGATGAACATGGAAGTTCGCCAACTAATGCGTTTTGAAAATGAAGTGAGTTTAGCCCGCTCTGTCTTGAGTCCCACACTGTTTCTGCGGCTAATCACAGAGCGAGCAATCGATGATCTTTGCTCGAGGAAACAAGCCAAACGAAACGCTACTCGATTGGCTTCAACTCCTCAAATCGACAATGGGTCAACAAAAGGTGATTAAGACAAGACCCCACTTCGAAAGAGGTTTTTGAAAATTTGCATGGGGTTTGGTCTTAAAATCTCTCTGTCTCTCTCCCCTCTCTGATCTCGAGGATCGACGTCCGAGGAGGCTTTTTGTCTTGAAGCTTTGGCGTGGCTCCACTAGCTTTAGGGGGGTCAAAGGCCCTCTTCATGATCGCCAGGAAGCGGATGGACTTTTACGGTAAAAAGGCAGGGGGATTTTTGAATGGAATTTGACATCATGGGAAGGAACGATACGGAAAGGGCCAATTCAAAGACGCCACCAAAAGCAAAAGTGGAAAGCGATTCCAAAGATGAAAAAGGTGGTCCTCATTTATTGAGCAGCCAGCAGTAGGGAGCTGCGTTACGTACTTTCATGAAAGGGGCATTTTGCTAAAATGGTGACGAGCTCATTCGAGTAGTGTTGTTACGATAATGCGGGGCTCTGTCTTGCCCATTTTCTGAATCACAGTCGATGCCGGAATCGCCCCGTCGAAATAATGGCCGTCGGACAAGACCCCACTGGTTTTGGTTTGCCGCCTTTTTTAAAATCTCTCTGTCTCGGATCTCCGGATCGACGTCCGAGGAGGCTTTTTGTCTTGAAGCTTTGGCGTGGCTCCATAGCTTTAGGGGGGTCGCCAACATCAATCGCCAGGAAGCGGATGGACTTTTACGGTAAAAAGGCAGGGGATTTTTGAATGGAATTTGACATCATGGGAAGGAACGATACGGAAAGGGCCATAAAGACGCCAAAAAGCAAAAGTGGAAAGCGATTCAAAAGATGAAAAAGGTGGTCCTGTCTTTTGAGCAGCCAGCAGTAGGGAGCTGCGTTACGTACCTTCATGAAAGGGGCATTTTGCTAGGTTGGTGACGAGCTCAGTAGTGTTGTGATACGGGGCTCTGTGCATTTTCGAGTCGATGCCGGAATCGCCCCGTCAAATACACAAATTGTGTGAATATTTTTTAGCCGGATCTCCGGGCGCAAGCTACGGATTCGCCAACATCAATTAGATCAAAAGCCCCAATCGAAAAAAATGTGGTGTGTTGTCTTTAGTGCCACCCCGTAGCATCGTCTTTCTTTCTAGCCTTCCGCTCAAATCTATGACGGCGGCAACCAATTAGATCAAAAGCAACAGATTCACCAACATCACACCAACATCAACAGAACGTCAGGTCGCGAATAAAATTCATCGGCTATAACACTCCAATGGAATTCAAAAATGTTCGTGCGCTTTTTGCCGTACACTACCCTTGGCTCGATGAATTTTAGGCTCAAGAATCGAAGGTTGTCCGCTCAGATCCCGCAAACCGTGTGCCAATTACACTGGATCGAAGCCACCCGTATAAATCAAAAGCCCCGAACTTAACCAATTCACTGAGCTTGTAGGGTGTTTTACGGGTCTTCGAGCAGTCTGATCTCGAACGCCCATCTCGCCGGATTGTGAAAGGAATAAAAACAAAAAAAAACAAAGAGCTTGTGCAGAGTGCTGGTTATACAACGAGTGACGATTTAGTTTGGAACCTTTGTTACCTGCAAAACACCCCCCCGCAAATTCCTCAAATGGCAGTCTTCACTTTGAAGCTTAACATGTTAACTTTTACAGCATCAGATCTTATGCTTGTATAGAAAGTCCGACAGCTCCTTCTGCAGAGATGCATGGAAACTCTAGAACATTAAATTTTTCAATGTCTGCGAGATTTTAATTTTAGCACACGGTACCAAGTTGCGAGATTAACTATTCGGGGTCGCGCTCGACGTTGTCGTGGATGATATAAGAACGCATGCATGTCGGGACGGGCAGCAATATTTTACTTCGCGACATGGTTGATGATGTGCGTTCTTATGAAGACATTATGATTAAATCAAACGTTCCCAACGTAACTCGTTATTTTATCTTCTTAATTAATTCATAAACCCAACGTATTTTTTATATATAAATTAGTCGAAGTCGTACCGAGCAAACGCAAATCTGCTGCTGACTTGGTTTCAGTGATCATCCCACCTTTATAAAGTAATTGTTAAATTAGGGTTTAGGTAACGAAGGGTTTCGTTTTGATATGATCGCATGAAGTGATGGAACAAGAGCTCGTCGACTTGTTTCTTACGACAGCCGCCGTTGGTTAGCGTGGGATAGAAAATTAGTGTTAATTAGCCGATTGTTAGGAGGATTTTGAAGATGATGCAAATGTGAGATTAGCGTGAGAAGTTGGCGATGTCTACATGTACGGGGGCATAAATCAAATAAAAAATGGATATGTTCATTAGAAGTCCTAAAATTTATTACGAAAATGTAATCAAGTCCTAAAACTTGCAAAAAGTGCAATCAAATCCTAAAACTTGTCAAATTGATTCAATCGAGTCCTAAAGTTAATATCGTCAAATTTATTAATAGAAAATGCTAGCGTGTGCCGACGTGGCTTATTTTAATATTTTCTCTCTCCTACGTGGCTAAAACGACGTCGTTTTGGCCCAAATTTGATTTTTAATACTAATTTTATGTAAATTAAATATAAAAAATAAACAAAATTAAAAATTAAAAAATATTTTTAAAAAAAGGGAGGAGGACAGGCGGGAAGAAGGGCTTGCCCTCCTTGCTACCATGGCCGGACCCTGGCTAAGAGCCGGCAACCCCCGCCTGTCCTCCTCCTCCTCTACTTTTTTTTTTATTTTTAATTTGGCTTATTTTTTAAATATAATTTAAATAAAATTAATATTAAAATAATAAAAAGCCAGGTCATTGCCACGTAAAATAAAAAATAATAAAAAGCCACGTCAGCATTTTCCGTTAGTCAAATTAGACGGTATTAATTTTATGACTAGATTGAATTAATTTGACAAGTTTTCGGATTTAATTGAACTTTTTACAAGTCTTAGAACTTAATTATACTTTCATGACAAGTTTTAGGACTTCTGGTGAATATATCTCAATAAAAAAAAACAACGACGTATGATATCCATTTAACATTTTTAGTATTTGAGGATGGAGACACGAAGGTTTCGTTTGTTTTGTGGAAAATGAATGATTTGAAAAGATTATTTTTCTAAAAACAATCACATGTACCGTATGGAATGATTACTCGGTGAAAAATATTTTTATTATCAACAACAATTTATATCTAAATATTTTCATGAACGATAAAATATTTTTCGTTTATTCATTTCTGTAAACGATACAAGAGATCGTTTTTTAAAAAATATTTTTTAAATCGTTTATTTTCCGCAAAATTAAAGCGTACTCGAAAATGTTTGAGTTCATTCAAATAATCATATCTACGATATTTCTAAGCCATAAAGTAGTAACACGAGTTAGGAAAAAGTTATCGATCATGTATGTTAAAGAAATTTGTTAAAGTAATCACAAAAGGAATGATTTTTAATCTTGAATATAATAATTTCCTTGTGATATTTGTAATTGTTGTTTTGAAAGTCAAATTTAACGTTATTAAGTATACTTAATAAGTACATCGGGTACCGGTTAATGTAACTTGTATATGATTAGATCCATCTCATAAGTTTTTTATAGATGCATTGAAGATTTTAAAACTAATCACAAAAGTGTAATTAAGTCTCAAAACTTACAAAAAATTCAAATAAGTTACAAAACCCGTCAAATTGGTACAATCGAATCTTTTCGTTAACTTCGTACAATTAAAATAATAGAAAATACTAACATGGCTTTTTTTTTGTTATTTTTCATTCTTCTAAATGGCTTTTTTATTTATTAGTTTCTCCTTCCTACGTGACACTGACCTTACTAAAACTACGAAATATGAGACTAAAATAACGCCGTTTTGGCCTAAATCCTAATTTTAACCAAAACTTAATTGAATTAGATTTAAAAAAAAAGAAAGCTAATTTTTTTTTTTAGAAAAAGAAAACAGAAAAGGAGAAAAAGGTAAAGGCTGCAGGCCATTGTTGCCGCTGCTGCCCCATTGTTGCCTCAAAGGGCCAGCGAAGGCTTGGCGAGGGGCAGAGGGCCTATATCAATTAATTTGAGTTGAATATTTTACGTGAATAATTCACGCATAAATTAAAAATTTAAAGATGATATTATAAATTGAGTAAAAGTTCATAAATTATATTGAACTAAATAAAAATTTAAGGATGATATTGTACATTAGATCAAAACTCACGGACCATTTGTATTGCTATCCGATATAAGATACTATAAGATCTTTACTAAGGATTGTCTCCAAAAGCAACACATGCAACTCTAAATTGCAAAATATTAATCAATTATTTTTTACAATGAGCACCTTTTCTTGCACTCTTTGCTCGTTTTGCTTCTGACTAGGACTTGTGCTTGCCTCATTAAGGGTGCAAATGATAACCGTTTTATTTATCTGTTTTTCTATTTTTCTGTTCCTAGGAACAAGTTTGGAATATAAATCTGTTTGATAACACAATTTCATTTTTCTATTATTGAAACAAATTTTGATTTCAAAAACATATTTGGAACATACATGAGAAGTAAAAATTTTCTACTTTTCTATTTCTAGAACAAAAATGAGAAATAAAAATTCTTCTCATCGCTCACTCTTCTAACTAACCTCTCCCACCTATTAGCCCACCTGGTCCACTTTTGCCTCCCCACCGCAGCCGGCCACCACGGGCCACTACCCCTCCACCACCCCGGTAGCCCCCAATTTGCCCTTCTCTCACCATTGCCCGCCTTACACTAACGCCCACTCGTCGCTCACCGCCTCCCGCCATTCGTTAAATACGCCCGTCGTCCCTAACGTCGTTGCGCCTCTGAGCCTCCATTGCCGGCCGCCACTTCTTACTGTCCTCCTCTCATCGTCACCCCCCTCCAACCATCGGTTGTCACCCGCCCCTCGCCATTGCTCGACGCCGACTGCCTCTTGCCGCCATCCTCCGCATTAGTCGTGTCGCTGTCCACCGCCGCCTCCCATCGTCCACTGCCCACTTGCCGGCCACCTAAGAGAGAAATTTTATGTCGTTATCAAATAAATTTTTGTTTCGGAAAATAAATTTTTTATCGTTATCAAACTTGTATTTTTACTTATAAACTCATCCATGGAATAGAAAATAGAAAATTATATTTTTGGCCATAAATTGATTTCTGAAACACAATAGTTATCATTCGCGCCCTAAATGTCATCTCAACAAAAAGTAAAACGCTAGTTCTAATGTCCCGATATTAGTAATCATGGAAAATCCTAGCTATAACTCTACCTATTAAGCATTTCCTTTGAAAGAATTTCATCATCTCTTCTCAATATTATGGTGGTGTTGTTGATTACATGCGCATTTTCCCTATGTGACTATGTCATAATAACGACGAATTAGAAAATTTTCTAATTGGAATCATTCAATGGCAAAATGTACCCGCCATGTTTGCCATGTGGGTCACGTGATCTATCTCTAGACCTTCTCAAGTTGCTTCATTGAGGCCACCCAAATAGATTAGGGACGAGTCCCCCGCCTGCTCTAAAGTGACACATTTGAATTGTACATCCTATTCTACTCGTGTCCCAATTATTTTTTCTTTCTTTCCTTTTCCTCTTTCCCTCTAAAGTGATGTTGGGTCGGTTTAGGAGATTACGGTCTACGAAGGGAATCTCAATTATAAATGCATCTTTTTTTCCCTCCGACGACAATGTGGTATGATATCGAAAGGTACAAGCGAACCAAATTTATGCACTTCAAAACTGGGCGAGTCATATTGAGCATCGCTAGCTCAGAACAACTTAAACCAAAAATAGAGATAACAACCCTTAATTCCATCGTTTATTTTTTTGGTCAAATAATTCCATTATTTGCCTTTCGATTTATAAGGACATGGGAAAATGATACTAACGAAACCAGAAAATTAACCGAACATTCAATGTGGTGCTTCCACTTTTTATTTGTATAACGTGATCTATCAATTTTAATTTAATGTGTAATGTCGTTCCTGAACTTTTAAATTTTTTAGTGTAATCCTTGAACTTTGGGTACTCTTTTCAATTTAGTCCATGAACTTGAATTAATAGAAGAATAATATCGAACAATTTCATATAATTTAGTATTTAAATTAAATATGTACCGAAATTTCAGAAATTGCATTATAAATTAAGATACGGTTTAGGGATAAATTAACTAAATTAAAAATTGAAGAATCATGCTACGTGTTAAATCAAAATTTATGGGCTATCGTGGCGTTATCCTTGCGAGCGGTACGAGCAAATGATGGGGGCAGGACTCCTCTGCGTAAAAAAGGCGTCGTTTTCTCGGGGTCCCCTCATCTTCTCGCGCGCTCCATTGACCCGCCCGACCATAGGAAAAACCCGCCAGAAATTGCGAACGTTGTCGTTTAGCGGGGCCCCCCTCGAGATTCCTCTCTTCCCTCGAGAGCTTCTCGGAATCCAAAGCCAAAACAACCAACCCAAACATCCCGTTGCGTTCCACAATGTCCGACCCGAATTCCCAATTTTAACCCCCCCCCCCACAACAGCCATTCAAGAAATTGCGTCCATAATCGACCTCCTATATTAAGTTACTAACAAAAGGGATAAGTATAGTAAAAATCGTAAAGTGCAATTGAGCCGTAAAACTTTCAAAGGAATGCAATCGATTCCTCGAAACTTGTCATGGAAGTGCAGTTGAGTGTTAAATTTATCAAAAAGTACAATCAAGTCCTGAAACTTGTTAAATCCTCGCAATCGAATCCTTCAGTTATCTCTGGCCAACTTGACAAATGGAAAATGCTAGCAGGTTATAGGACCCGATTGTACTTTTTGAAAGTTTTAGAACTTAATTGTATTTTCGTGATAAATTTTAGGACTTCCAGTGCACTTACCCTATGAACATGATCAACATCTCAAGAGAAATTGGATTAACCTCTTTTATGGAGCATCGATCTCGCCAGCATTGAATGGTGAACGAGGCGAGAGTTTTGCGACGCGAGGTTTTCGGCAAGAACGAGGAATTTCCGAAGATCAGCGATAGAGGCGAAAGATGCGTGCGAAGGCGAGGTGGTTGCGAGTGGAGGCGTAAGGGACAAGTCTTGCGGAGGGGCTCCAGGGGACTTTTCTTTCGATCGAGACCTTCAAGAGAAGCATGTCGCCGTTCTTTCGAGCTCACTCCCAATTTAATACAGTTGACGGAGTTTACAAAATAACTATAGCCATGCGTCTTTGAATTTGACTTTCTCCGCCTATGCTGGGTCCCGAGAAAATCACTTTTTTTCCAAATTCCAAGTGCTGGCGTCGATAGCTTATCTTTAATTACACCGAACAGATGAATCAACCCGACGCTCCAAAATAACGGCACATCGGAAGAATTATAAAGATCTGTCTTGATCGGTATAACTCGCTCTCACGTGCTTTTCTTAGTCCATGCATCAAAATGTAAAATAAAAGGATCACACGACTGACCCCTTGACTATTATAATTTCACGTATCAAAGCCAAATTAGTTGTCAATCGATTCTATGCTCCCGGGTTGACCGGCCTTTTGCCTAATGGCGACAACTCAAACAGGTGAAGATCTCTCCCCCTCCTCCCTCCCAAGTCCCAAAAGTCTATAGTATAGAAGAAAGAGAAACCCACAATCCCTCACCAATGAAACTAGTTTGAAAACATGGGAAAAGCAGTAAAGAAAAAGAAACCCTAAATTATTTTATGTGTTAATAATGCGAAGAGTCGTCCAATTAGACAAAATGGTGTTTGGGGGTAAATAATTTTGTTAATAATTTTGGGGTCGTGTCTTCCAAAATTGCCCATGGTCCGAGAGCTAGGGCTTTTTTGGGGGGTGGGGGTGGCATTCAATGTCTTGCTTTTTTCCCCTAGTTGTCCTGCCTACCATTGTATTAAATGAGATTCTTTTGTCCCATTACCATGCCAAGGAAACCAGCAATTAACACCCTCCCCGTCCTCCAACTACCTTTGATAGAATCCATGTCCATGTCCATGTCCATGTCCTTGCGTTAATGTTTTGGGAGGTACCTCCAATCATGCTCCATTTGAAAATCACCACTGTGAGGATTTAGCCCTTAATTCTGTGTTCGCTCTACCGATTGGTCCGTGTTTCCGGTTGCGATGCGACTGGACTCTGCCGGCCGCCTATCGTGCCGGGAACCGATGTTCAAGCAACGCGCCGCTTTTCGCGTCGTGTTTTCCTTCCATTCTTTCGAACCGTAAATATTCGGCGTCGATTGGCCTTTGGCCGAGAAAGGAACGGCCGACCGCCATTGCTCGCGAAGCATTATAATCCAAAGTCAATTTGTCCGGTGTTATAGGTCGTAAGCACCCTGTTATCTGATAGTTCTCGTCGAGTGTTCAAATTGTGAAAAAAGCTGAATTATAATAAGCATTCGAAATTAACGCAAACAAAAAATCAAAGTGAAAAGAGATAAAGAATCCAAGAGCCAATCTTTTTCAACTCAAACTACTTTTTATGTTGCTCTTGACTCCTCTTCTATAATGGTTTCTTACCCAAAAAATTAATATCATACAAATTCTAGAAAAATCATTGAAAGTTAATTTCGACATGAAACTCCATCAGCACAATATCTAATGCGGCAAAGTCAAGAGCCACCGTTTCGAATTTTTAATCGAAATAATAAAAAAAAATCTGGGAAGTATGCTTTACGGCTTCTTTTGAGCATGTCTGTGGCGTTCTTCTTCTTCTTCTTTTATTAAAGGGTTAATCCACGAAAAATCCAAAACTGGTACACTTGTGACAATTTCTGCGAATTTTTTTTGACCATAAAAACCCAAAGTATCTTTGTGACAATTTTACCTCAAACTATTTTTTTGACCACCAAAAAATTCCAAAGTATACTTGTGACAATTTTACCCCAACTATTTTTTGATTACCAAAAACCCCAAAGGTATACATGTGATAATTTTACCCCGAACTAATTTTTAATATTTTTTTTTTTTTTCAAAATTTTTATTAATTTTTTTATTTTTCTTTACTTTTTTTTTTTTCTCTTTAACCTCCCCGATCCTTTGGCGAGGCTCGAGGCTCAAACCTTCAATGATCATTGGCGAGGCCGTCGACCTCGCCCAGGTGGGCAAGGTCGGCCTTGCACAGGTGAGGCTCGACCTCATTTGTTGGGGTGAGGCCGACCCTCGCCCAATGCCTACGAGGTCGAGCCCGACCCAATCCCTCGCCGACCGGCCCCGAGACGAGAAACGGCCTGCCGGCCGGTAGGTAGACCTCGGCTCTACCTCCTCGACCCACGGGAGGTTAAAGAGAAAAGAAAAAAAAGATAAAGAAAAAATAAAAAGTTAATAAAAAATTCAAAAAATTCAAAAAAATAATATTAAAAAATTAGTTCGGGGTAAATCATCACACGATACTAGTTTAGGTTTTTGGTGGTTAAAAAATAGTTAAAGAAAATTGTCATGTACCCAGTTTGGGGTTTTTGGGGTTTTTGGTAATTAAAAAATAATTCAAGTAGTTAAAAAAATTATCACAAGTGTATCAGTTTAAGGTTTTTTATGATAAAAAAAATAATTTGGGATAAAATTGTCATAAGTGTACTAGTTTAGGGTTTTTCGTGGTATTAGCCCTTTATTAAATGCTTGTTCATGGGAATCTTAAAATCCAAAAAAAAAAAAAAAAAAGAAGGAAAAAGAAGAAGGTGGGGGCAAAATGGGGAAAGGGGAGAAGAAGAGGGAGCGTAATAATGGCGATGGGGGGGCAAGTGGAAAAGGGAGCAGGAGCATTGAATGCTCAAATGTCTCTATTGACCCCCCCCCCCTCCGGTCGTAAATGATGGAATTTAATGCCCTTTTACGAGGACACCGCTCTGTCTCTCTCCTCTCCCCTGCCACCATCTCCAAAGATCGGTGCTTGCTGTAAAACGCATTTTCCTTTTCCGCACTTTCTCACTCAGGCTCTGAACACTCCACAGTCAGAGAGAGAGAGAGAGAGAGAGGGGGAGAGGTTGGGGAGGTGGGGGAGATTTTACTGATTGTGGGTGGGGGAGGAGGTGGAGGAGTCGTTGGAGCTGTTCTCGGTCTGCTCTTCTTCATCGGGGGGCGTGCAAATTTGGGATCTTTCTGGGGCGTTGCGAGTCCTCTGTTTTTTCTCTTCCCCCCCCTCTCTTGCTGAGGGCGCTCCCCGAATTGGGTTCTCTTCGCCCGCCCGTCGCCGTCGTTGGGCTCTCCGGTTCTTCGAGGGGGGGGGGGGCATTGGTGGGTAGTCCGGGTGTGGCGGCGCCGGTCTGGAGATTCGCGAGTGCCGCTCCGTTGTCGCGTGTTTTCCGGTGGAGCTTCGGCCCGTAACGGTGCCTTGAATTGTGGGGGTGGGGGGCTTCGAGGAGTGTTGAAGAAGCTAATGTTCCTTCTGATGGAGAGCAATAAAGGTTCGGTTCCCACTAGATAAAACCCATCCTTTGCTCTGTTTCCTTTTTCTCTTTTCAAGTTTTTTCTTGCTTTAAAGTCATGGCCTGGTTAGCCCTGGGGAAAAGAAAAGCGTTCAAAGGATGGTAATGCTGGAAATCTTTGGTGACTCTTGCTCGTGTTGTTTTTTCGTTTGAAATGTTTCAGGTCATAAAGTGGAGGGAGGGCTTCTCTCATCAGTCATCAACCGGAGCTAAAGTTTGCGCGTATGGTGTCTCTCTGTTTGGGTAACGGAAGTTGAAAAGCAGAGAGAGAGAGAGAGAGTTTTGGTTTTCCTGGGAATCTCATAGACCCTCGCTTTTGCTTTCTCTTTGCGATTTGAAATTTGGCGGATCTGCTTTTGATCTTTGGCCCTCACTTCGGACTTGAAATAAAAGTTGCGTTCTGGTTTTGAACCCGAGATAAAAACTGGGTCTTGCACTTTCTTCCTCTTCTTCTTCTTCACTGTCAGCTCAGTGTTGAGTGTACCGGGTGGGAAGCATTCATGCATCTTTCACTATGGAAGCCTATATCTCACTGTGCAGCTATCATATTCTTGGAGAAGAGAAGCAGGAGGAGAAAGGGATCTGCTTTCGATGACGGCAAGCGAAAGCCGTCGACACTGCGCCAGTTGCAAGAGAACAGGCTTAGAGAGGCTCTGGAAGAAGCTTCCGAAGATGGGTCTCTCAAAAAGTCCCAAGACATCGATACCGAGTCCCCCAATCAAGACAATAGCATCGGGAGATCAAGATCTCTCGCCCGGCTTCATGCCCAGAAGGAATTCTTGCGAGCCACGGCCCTTGCTGCGGAGCGCATTTACGGCAGCGAAGACTCGATTCCTGATCTAACGGAAGCGTTCAACTTGTTCCTCACAATGTACCCCAAGTTCGAGTCCACTGAGAGAATCGACCATTTGAGATCGAACGAGTACGGACACCTCTCCGAAGCTTTCGCCAAGGTATGTCTCGATTACTGTGGATTCGGGTTGTTCTCTTATCTTCAGACCCAGCAGTATTGGGAGTCGTCAGCATTTACCTTGTCCGAGATAACGGCGAATTTGAGCAACCATGCTTTGTATGGTGGGGCTGAGAAAGGTAGTGCAGAACATGATATCAAGACTAGGATCATGGATTACTTGAATATTCCTGAAAATGAGTATGGACTTGTGTTTACGGTGAGTAGAGGGTCTGCATTTAAGTTGCTGGCCGAGTCTTATCCTTTCCATACGAATAAGAAGCTGCTGACTATGTTCGATCATGAGAGCCAATCTGTCAGTTGGATGGCTCAGAGTGCTAAAGAAAAAGGTGCTAAGGTACATAGTGCCTGGTTCAAATGGCCTACTTTGAAACTTTGCTCGAGGGAGCTGAGAAAGCAAATATCGAGCAAGAAAAGGAGGAAGAAGGATTCTGCGGTTGGGCTTTTCGTTTTTCCCGTCCAGTCTAGGGTAACTGGTGCCAAGTACTCTTACCAGTGGATGGCACTTGCACAGCAGAACAATTGGCATGTATTACTTGATGCCGGTTCATTGGGTCCCAAGGACATGGATTCTCTTGGTCTCTCCCTCTTCCGACCGGATTTTATCATCACGTCGTTTTACAGGGTGTTTGGGGCTGACCCAACGGGATTTGGATGCCTCTTGATAAAAAAGTCTGTGATGTCCAGCCTGCAAAACCAGTCTGGACTCACTGGCACTGGAATGGTGAAGATCGTCCCGGTATTTCCCCAATATTTGAGTGATTCTATGGATGGTCTTGATGTATTTGCGGGATTTGAAGATGAAGTGATGAACGGTAAAGAAGAACCCACACCTGAAGCTCAAGGTGGGTCAAGTATGCCTGCATTTTCAGGTGTATTTACATCCAATCAAGTGAGAGATGTCTTTGAGACAGAGTTGGAACAAGATAACAGTTCGGAGAGGGATGGGGCGAGCACCATATTCGAGGAAACGGAAAGCATTTCAGTTGGAGAGGTCATGAAGAGTCCTATATTCAGTGAAGATGATTCTTCTGACAATTCATACTGGATCGACCTAGGTCAAAGTCCCTTTGGTTCTGACCACTCTGGCCAATTTCCCAGGCACAAAACAAGCCCACCATTGCAGCAGTCGTGGATTTCTGTCAGGAGAAACAATAAGCGCGTCTCACCTAAGCCTGCATCAAGGATATCTATGAGCCCTATTTACGATGAGCGCAGAGTCAATCTCAGACTGCAGGAAGATCCTGTGTTGTCTTTTGATGCAGCTGTGCTATCAGTGTCGCAGGAGTTGGATCGCGTGAAGGGAATTCCTGAAGAGGAAGAACTAGATTCTGCTGTTGGAAGCAGGGAAGTTTCTGCGACCTCCCATCATTCAGGGGAGATTCAGGAAGAACGTGAAATCCAGGGCGAACCTGGGTTCAATGGTTCCAAGTTGAGCGCCAGCATAAATGGATTCAAACCCAGTCAGTGTCATGGTCTCCAGAATGGACAAGTGGAGAGTTCCTTGCAATCGGACTTTTGCCGAGAAGTGAAAGAAAGTGCTATTAGGAGAGAGACAGAGGGCGAGTTCAGACTTTTGGGTGGAAGAGAAAGAAGTAGATTCTCCATATTAGAAGACAGTAACCGGTTTGCGAGCATGGGTCGCAGGGTATCTTTCAGTGTGGAAGACAACCATACTGGAAGCTCGAGCCACTTGTATCATCTAGGGGAAGCTTCCATGACTTCTCTTGGTGATGAAGAGTCGTTGAGCAATGGGGACTATGATGATGGGCAAGAGTGGGGAAGACGAGAGCCTGAGATAATCTGCCGGCATCTTGATCACGTGAACGCTTTAGGTCTCAATAAAACCACTTCGAGACTACGCTATTTGATTAATTGGCTCGTCACTTCCTTACTTCAACTGCAGCTACCCAATTCGGAAGGGGCTGTTAAAATTCCCCTTGTACAAATATATGGCCCCAAGATTAAGTACGAGAGAGGCGCCGCTGTGGCGTTCAATATACGAGACAGTGGAGAAGGAGGGTGGGTCCTCCCAGAGATTGTTCAGAAGCTGGCTGAGAAGAACGGAATATCACTAGGGGTCGGAATTCTCAGCCATATACGGATAGTAGATGCCCCGAAACAGCGTCTTGGGTCTCTTGATCCTGAATCTATGGCCTTGTGCAAGCCGATGGCGACCGGATACAAGGGAGGGAAGAATGCGTTCTTCCGAGTTGAGGTTGTTACCGTGTCGCTCGGTTTCCTGACCAACTTCGAGGATGTCTACAAGATGTGGGCGTTTGTTGCCAAATTCCTTAGTCCTTCATTCGTGAACCGGGATGCTTTGTCTACTGTCCCAGAGGAATTGGAAACGTAGTGTAGGAAGGGGCATCCGTGGGTTTTCTTTCCAAAATCCTTGATGTAGGCCACCGGTGCTTTTTGCAGCAGAGTGTGGTCAGAAGTTTTTTGAGCTTGACGCAAGGGTTTCACTGGTTGATTCTATAGTAGCAAACAGCAGATCATGTAAAGGTTTGGTTATCTTTCTGGTTTTTTTCCCTCCCTTTTGGGGCTCTTTCACTGGAGACTGATCCTCGTGAGGAGATGAATTTGTTTATTCTTGTGGTCACATTACATCTACTGAATGTCTTCCCTTCCTATGTATTACTCATGATTTGGTTCCGTGTAGAGTTTGATGTACTGATTAGCATATAAACAGTTCAGGAAGTAAAATGGGATTTTCGAGATGAATTTTCAAGTTTGATACTCAGTACCTGCAAAACATGGTTTGTTCTGTGTGATGACTTTGAATGAACTCCTCCATCCCTTCCATTCTTATCTCCCTTTATTTATATAAATTCAGGTGATGCATGATGTAGAACTCATGAAGTTTCCTAGACAATCTGTTAGCCAATTTAGTCCTTGAGGACCCACAGATCATGTTAGGACACAGAACTATGGTTCAAATGCACTTTGACCTGCATTCTCAGCCTCACATGGGGTATTGGAGTTCACACAATCTTCAACGGGTGAATGATGATGCTGTGGCTGGATGAGCGAGCTAACACGCAGGGTTGGACCCCTGCGTTTCAAATGGAATTAAAAAGTTAGGAGAATCTTTTTCTTTAGTTGGGTAGGTTTGGCTGGTTGGTCCATGGGGGGGGGGGGGGGTGGCTCTGTTTTCTGACACTAGTTTTGTCTTATTATGTGGGATTATGGGAACTGCTCGTCGTGGGTTGACTTTTGTCAATCTGGTTTCTGCAGAAAAAATCTCTTTCGATTGGTTGATGATAAATCCAAAGGGGTCAAATGAATCTTGGAATCAAACAAAACCCAAGAATCTCTTCCCTTGTTTTTGCTGCCGCCCTCTATCTTCTGACTGCATTGTGTTCTCAGGGAGTTTGGATTCGTCTGAAATTTGATGGAATCCTTTCACGAGTCTCGTGCGTCGCCCTAATATATTAGCCATGCAATAATAGATTAGCTATGCAGGAGTGATTCGAATTTTGACTTCCGGTCGCCGTACGAAGACATCGTTATAATTTCCCGGCTAAATCATCCAACTTGTCCTTCTGAGGCCTACAAGACTCTGGAAAGCCAACACTTTCTGCAAAAACTATAGCTAGCCTTCTCTTCACAAGCTCTCATTCTCTTTTCAGATGCTACGAATTGATGGATGCAACATGAGCATCGAGCACGATTTGGCGTCAAGTTTCCGTTAGATTAATGATATCAGAAATGCCGGGGGACTCGACTTTCGGGAGTTCATGTTTGTATCAGTAGTAGGTTGTGGCATGTTTGAACGTTAGCTTTCAGTAGGTCACATCTGCTCAAATCATTCTTTGTTGATTTTGCACTTCACCAAATGCTCCGGAAAAAAGAGACAATGAACACCAAGCAAAACTATGCCTACAAATCTTAGCCGAAAATGACAACCCTTGCGAGCATCGCACATGCTCATAAAAGGTGATGGTTGCTCGTGGGGACTCGTCTTATCGCGAGGGTTTCTCTCCCTTTCATTTTGGCTTGATCTATAGAGCTTCTTCCGACGAAAAATGACTGACTTGATGCGTCGGAGCTTGGAACATCGACCATCTCGAACCAATACTTCAAAATTATTCATATTAAGGTATGCAAATGATTGTAGAAGAAGCTACTATTATCGCGAAAAAATTAAATGTTAGTTATCTAAAGAAAATTTAAAAAAAAGACAAAGCTCTAACAAAATCTTCCCGGTCTCTGAAGTTTTATTTCTTTTGATTTTTTTTGTACTCTACGATAAATTCTACAATATTTTCGGAGACTTTATCAAAATAATTTCAAAAAGTAACACGTGTTGAGCTACACATTTGCGAAGCCATATTCTTCGAACCCACGTTAGGTAAATTATTTTCGGTTCCTAAAAACCAAATGATATTTCACATGTACAGGCTGCTTTCGCATTACGTACCAGCTTATACTAAAACATAACCTCAAACGGTCACGTGAACCTTATTTATCGTATCCTTCGATGGTAATAATCGGATCAATACTATGTGTACTCACAAATCTTGCCGACTCTTGCTTACAAAATGCCCCGGCAATTTCCAATCCGGTGTTTCGGAAAAGACATTCATTCAATTTACGGATCCCACTTATTTCAATACCCAATTGAAACTCGCCATGTAACTCGGCAAGCAAGTATGGTTTTCGCGAGATTTTTCCGGTACCACCTAGCATTTTCGAAATCAATGAGTGGAATCTTGAAAAAGAGGGAATGGATTGGAAGGTGGGGGTTGTCAAGTTCATCTCGCAAACGAGGAAAATTAGTCACAGCTAACAAAAAAAATGAAAGTTCTAAAAACGTGACCCGACAAATTAGACCCGGAAAAAACTCTTGCATTAAGTTGATGGCATGCCTGGCCGGGCTTACTAGGACCCGACCCGACCCGACCCGGTATCAAAAAGAGTCTGCAGCTTTTGAGCCAAATATACACTCCTGCAACAAAACGAGAGAGAGGACTCTCCGTGCACGTCCGCAAATGGAAAGATCCTTGGTACGTTCTGCAGGGAACCGAAAAGGCACGGCGGCAGAAGGACCAGTTTTGGTGGCTTGAACAGCAGAACAACGAGAACAGAGTCCCTCCCTCCTCCTCTGCGGCAAAAAAGTAGAGAGTTTCAAATCAGATCTCGGTCTTGGTCTCGGTCAAACCATGGATCCTCGCGAAGAGGCCAATGCCGATCGACTCAACCTCGCACGTACGTAATATACCCGACAAACGAAACAAATTATGATCCAAGATTATCATATCATACAAAGGAGGCGACCAACTCGTGTCGGATCGGACCCAGTACATAGATAGACCGCTTTCAATATTTATCTAAACAAGCTTTAAATCTGTCCACCGAACGTGCATTTCGTGTTACTTTTCTGGTTTAAGTTATTGGAAGATATGAAGCAGCCGCGAGGAAAGTCTGGGTTTCGATCGCAGAGGATATTTTGCTGTTCTGCACGTACCCCGCGAATGCAGCAGTTGGGACTCGGTAACATGAATGTTGGGCTTTGAGATACGGAAAAGAGAGATGCTCCCGCTCAAGGAAACAGCGCATCTGTTGTTGTTTTTCTTGTTTTCACTTTCAATCAGTCTCATTCATTGGTTTGAAGAATATCATCGGAAGAGACAAAACAGTTACTCACTCTCTGTGCAGTTTAGAGAGAGACATTATGTAGCTTGCTGTGCCCAAAAGACAATGGCTAAATCAGTTTCATGCGATCTGAAATCTTTCCAATGTTTGGACTTTCATGCGGGGGCTGCATGCCGAGTTATGTTGTGGAACTTAATGATTTAAAGTGGTACTAGGTTAATTCAGTGCCAAGCTTCTTATTCGAGATTGCATCCTTCTTCCTGCCTCTTTTTTTCTTTTGGGCTTTGAAATTTTCATTCTCACTAGGCCAATACAACAGGTCCGGACGATTTCCAAAATTTTATCTTGAATGACAATTCCACCAAAAAACCGGAGAATACTTTAATACATGGAGAAATGTTCAGCCAAGTTGTAAAGTTGAAAGATACAATGCAGCGTATGTCTGCTATCCGTACACCTGCAAATGCAGCATGGTACTGTGGTGATATGCATGTGGGCTCAAAATAGGAAAAGAGAGATATGCTCTCCCTCACGGGAGACAACGCCACCTTCTTCTGGTTTTCTGTTCTTGACTTTCGATCTCCTTCGTTCATTCGTATGAAGACGATCATGGCGGAGAGAAAACAGAGGATACGGTGTCTGTTTCTCTCTCTACAGTTTGAGCTCGACGGAGACAGAGCAACGAAGTAGTCCTAACGAGCCGGATTTCGTCGAGGACCACGAACCTCTCCCTCCGACTCGACGGTTTCACTGGGTTTGATGCACGAGCGCGACGTGGTGTTCACGTGATCGTCTTCGGCTCGACCACCTCCACAAGAACGCAACTTGTCCACCGTCTCAGCTCATAGCACTCGGCCGTCATCAGCGAGCTTCAAGTTTTCCGACCCTGGTCTGGACCTTGCCGCGTCCCAGATCCTCGCCTCAGCAAGCAAGCGGCCGATGGTCCAAGTCGAGCACAGCCGCACACTCGATTACTAGCGTAGCCGCACGTCGGACGAATCCAGGCGACATCACAGCAGCTTCTACTCCAAATCAGTGTGTTCCAGGCGGTGCTCTAGGCCAACCACCCCAGCGAGTTCACAGCAAGCATTTCCAGCAAGCTCGACTCAACAATGCCGTGGCTTTTGCTGTGAACAACACCTTGTTTGCCATCACGTCTGAGCTTGACTCGCAGGTTTTCTAGCCGCGTCAAATAGCACGCGACAGAGCTGTTGAGGAGCATCGCAAAGGTCTTAGCTTTGATGTTTTGCATGTTCATTCTTTCGTGCAGTGTGACAAAGTATGGCATGAGTAAGATTTGCGCCTTTTCCTTCCGGAGATTGAGGATCTGAACCGATGGATTTAGGGGCTGCAAGCTATTAACGCTCCTTCACAGTTCCCCTTTTCTCCTCTCTCAGATTTGGAGATTTCCTGACCAAGAACAATACAGCAACCATGGAGGGGAAACGACCTTCGTTCTTCAAGTTTTTCATGGCCGAGCACAGCTCCGAACGAATGGTACGTTGCTTCTTCTTCTTTGCATAGGTTCCTGGAGTAAGAGAGCCCACAAAAAAAAGGAACGTACACTTGACTCCTTTCAGTTAGACTCGGTTGTTCTTTTTTAGTCTTTTTCACTTTGGCGTTCGACTAACTTTTGGAGAGTCGTAACTAGCAGTGTTGGGCCAACAGAAAGCAAAAAAAACAGTAGCTCGTTTTCATCGGTTGTTTCTGTAAATTTAGCCTTCAGTAATAGCACACATTCCTTTTCTATTAAGAAAGCGTACGGTAGTTCGGCTCATGAATCAGTTTATCATATGGATAAGGAGTCCACAGAAGAGTTCATTGTCTTCATCGTTTTACAGTTTTCAATCCTGAATCCTCGTTTGACAGAGTTTCATGTTTCATGTTCTAAGCATCTTTTTACATCCCCACAGAGAATCCCACCAGCCTTTCTAGCTTACATCAAAGGCAAGAGGCCTCGAGCAGTTTCGCTAACCGGCCCGAGTGGTGATTCTTGGACGGTCGGCCTGATCAAAGAAGAGGGTGCGCTTTATTTCGATGGAGGGTGGCCCGAGTTCGTGGAGGATCACTCCGTTCAAACCGGTGACTTCTTGGTTTTCCAGTACGACGGGGAAGCTGGTTTCCAGGTGCGAGTGTTTGACCCGACTATGAGCCCGAGGGAGGCTTCTTTTCTTGCCTGGAATTCTGTTCGAGTCGCGACCGAGTTGATCAGATCTAACGGGGTCATGCACGTCAAACGGGGTAAGAAAAGCGTACAACTTAAATTATGAATGTAATCGCTGGTTTAGATACCTTTTCTTTATGCCTCTTGCATACTAAAATTCTAATTAATGATCTTCTCAGAGAGCGACGCAGATGGAGCAACAGGATATTCCGGTACCGATCGCTTTTGTTTTCAGATAACCATGAAATCGTACAACGTCAAGAAGGCCATCTTCGTAAGTTTGACCCTATAATCCTTCTCTTTGTTATGATCCGCTCAGTCGCATTTCCTGTCTGGCTTGTCGATTATATTGATAAGGAAATTGCTTTGTGCTGTTGACGGTAGCCTATTCCTAGTTCGTTCTCCGAGCATCATATTTGGTGGCAGAAAGATCGTGCGGATGTTGTGCTGAGCCGGCAAGGAGGAAGCAGTGGCCGGTGTGGATGTTCCGTAGGAAGGACATCCGGAGGCGCGAGAGCTGGTATCTGAGCAAAGGCTTACCTGCTTTTATCCGCGACAATCAGGTCAAGGAAGGCGACACTTGCGCTTTCGAGCTCGTGGGTCCGTCTTTGCTGCAAGTCCACATTTCTAGGGCATAGGAGGAGGAAGCGAATCAAGGGAGTTGAACTATTTTTCTACAGTCAAGAGACAATGGCTAAATCAGTATCATGTGATCTGAAATCTTTCCCATGTTTGGACTTTCATGTGTGCGTGTGACTCCATGCCTGAGTTACGTTGTGGAACTCAAGCTTTTTAGTGTTGCTAGATTAAGTCAATGCCAAGCTTCTTATTCATGCAAATGCAACAGTGGATATCTGCTGTCCCTACCCCTGCAAATGCAACAGTGGTACTTATGGCGATATGCATGTTGGCTCAAAATAGAGAAAAAGAGATGTGCCCTCCCTCATGGGACAAACGCCACCTTCTTCCGGTTTTCTGTTTTGGCTTTCAATCTCGTTCATTCATTCATTCGTTTGAAGACGATCATGGCGGAGACAAAACAGACGATATGGTGCCTGTTTCTGTCTCTATACAGTTCAGAGAGAGAGAAATCGTATAGCTTTCTTCCGTCCTCACTAGCTGCTTTCCCCAGTTCTCCTTCAATGGCCGAGGGACCTCTGGTAGTGTTTGTATCGTGTGGTGAAGCAGCTGGTATGAAGGAATCATTTCCTACCAGAGTACTTGGAGTGAAATGTTTCTTACCTGCAAAATGTCGCGAACGAAAGCGAAGAACATGGAAATGATGGCGGACAAATCGCAGCAAAATGTCGAGTATCAGTAGATACTTTAGTGCATTGCATTTGGAAAATGTCGACCTTCCGCACTGGAGGCTTGTACATCAGCCTAGATCTGATGGCTTTTCTCTCTTGATGTTGATCGACTGAGATAAGAGCGATGGCAAGTGTAGCTGAGCAATTTGTTTCGTTCCTTAAGTGCGACGGACCATTCCGGTGAAGCTCGGGGAATCCAAAAGGCTCGCCTGAATCGCCGTTGTCCTTCGAGGTGTAAGACGGTCGGCCGACATTGATCTAAGCAGTTTGCTTTCTCCGTCACCGACGTTGCGAGTTGTCGTTGCCGGATCCTCTTATTTGAGGACGTCCGATGTACGAAATTTGGGTAGGGGCTGATTCAAAACAGAGTCCTAAGTAATTTAGGAAGAGAAAAGAGGAGGAAAAAAAATAGAAAAAGAAATTGGCACTTCAATCATTCTGAAAAGTTTAATTTGATCTCAGTGAATTAAAAGCGTAAAATTCACCTACGATCCTCTAAGAGAAAAAGGCTATTCATATGATGCATTAACTGCGTACATAATTTTGAGCTCAAGCTATATTAAGCTTGTTTGTCTAAGATTAAGAATAAACCAAATTCAGTTTTTGGTCAAATTTTAAGATTTTATGAAAAATTCACATCTCCATCTAATTGTCAATGTTCAAAGCTTTAAGATTTTTCGATTTAGAAAAAGTCAAAACACGTGTGCCGTAAAGTTAAAATTTAATAAAGGACAAATGGAGCATGCTTCGCCAGTGTAATGAATATTTTACACAAGCGGTCTTATCCGCCTTTGATTTTGAGGACTATATAACTGCCCTTGTCTCTTGAATCAATGTTGTATAAGGTCGCTTGTTTATATTTGTATACATTTTATATAACCGGCGATGTATGTTGTGATTACTCCTAAATAAGGAGATAAAATGTAAAACTCGACTATATAGATGGTGGTCAAGGCTTTTGCATAGACCGATGAGTTAATTATATACTTACGGTTCTCTGCAAACCTAAAGGGAAAATTCCAAAAGACCCTTCATATTTGACGCATTTTCACGATTTAGGGATTTTGCTCTCTTGGTTGGGCGTTTAGGGTTTGGTCGACACGTGACCATCACGTGCTCAATGGACTGACGGTTTTTAACGGTGGAAAAATGATACAAATGGTCATGAACTTTGGTCCAATATATAATGTGATTCATGAATTTTTAATTTATTTAATGTGGTTTTTAAACTTTACTCCGACGTGCAATGTAATCTCTAAACGTTTAATTTATTCAATATGATCTCCGAACTTTTAATACATATTCATATTATTCTCTGAATCATTTGAAAATATTTAATATTATTTATGATTTTGAATTTATAAAAGGATAATATTGAAGATTTTTAGAACTATATTGAATAAGAACGAAAAGTTCAAGGATCATATAAATGAATTAAAAATTTAAAAATCATATTATATAATTTATTAAAAAATTAAAATTTATATTAAATAAATTAAAAATTCAAGGAGTGCGTTACGTAACGAGCAAAAATTGAAGATTATCCGTGCAAAAATCCCGTTGACAAAAGTCCGTCATCCGCTTGGGGAGTCTGTTGGAATTTTGCTACACTTTTAATAATATCAACAGCAATTAAAGAGACAAAGCTTCGAGTCTTTCGACGACAACAGCGTACTGTATCAGTGGAAGCCACGTGGGATTTTACGGGATGATGAGCCAACATTTTCTTGGGGGTTCTGTCCGCTCGGCCAGTTGAATCCCCACCATCCATGTCGTAACTCCATCCCGTCATTAACTCCCGCGTAACAGTAACTGCTGGTTTGTTTTCAGTACCGTGATGATTCTTACTCTTGACCTGTTCTTCTTTTTGCGTCAGGGGGTCGCTCTGACAGAAGGGGAAAGGGAAATTTCTTCGAGCTTCTTGGAGTGCTCCTGCTCGGCACTTTAGAGTAGGAATGCTGTTCTTTATTGGGTCTCTTCTCGTGTTGATGTTTCCTTCCGATTTCTTGAACGTTTCTTCGGGTTGGGGTCGTTCTTGCTCTGTAAGGAGTTTCTTGATTTCAGGTTCAGAAATGGAGGGGGCATGCAGGGAATGCAGAAGCTGGGAAGAGGAGATCTACTGGACCCATTTCCATTCCATACATTTCTGCCAGTTCCTTCATGGTGACGACTTTCATCAGCAGCTTGTGAGTCCTCCTCCTGCCCCCGTTCACTCCCTCTTATCTTTGGCAAGAGAAAAGGGGCGAAAAAAAAGAGTCTCTTTTTTGAAACCAGCTTGGAAAATGAAGAAGGTGACTTTTGTCATGAGCTGATCTTGTTTGACTCTGCACCTTGTTGGGTTTAAAAAAAGGGTGTCTTGGTGGATTATGGCTTGCTTTAGGCCAGAGTGACAGACTTAGGTTAAGTCAGCAATAGCATCGGTTAGTAAAATTTTACCTCATGATAAGTTGCCGATCACAAATTTTCTTTCACAATGTTGAGCTTCTAAGCCTTTTAAAACACCGATTATTCCCATCGGGGTCGGGCAAGAGTCCATCCGACCCATCACAATCAGGTTGTTAGAGGGGAGGTGGTCCTGGGTGGCCCTAAGGATTGGCTTAGAGAACCGCCCGTTCCTAAAAGATTAACAAGAATCCCCCAATCACACTATGTTAGTGGTGCTATGCTTTCATTTTTGTCAAGATGGTGGCAAGCATGAGTCAGTCAAACTTGCTTTGGGGACCATAGAGCAGAGTCATTCCTGTGAGAGGCACAACTGATATTAGCTAACAATGATGGCCACAACACAAAATCCCTGTGACCATCAAGGTGTCAATGACTCTTATATTACAATTGCCTCAATTTTGGTTGCTGGAAATGATCTCAGCTGTAGCTGTGAATATTAATGCCTATTCTTATCATTGATTTTGATTCTTGTTCATAGAGTTCTCTGGTTTCGTGGCATATTTTTCGTGATCACTTCTCTCAAAAGTCAGGAGTTAGAATTTCTCTGTGCACAGGCCATACCCAAAAAATTTGCCGAGAATCTGAGAAGCAAGTTACCTGAAAATGTGGTCTTAAAGGGTCCTAGTGGCGCGACGTGGAAAGTTGGCGTCGTGGCTGATGATGAAAATTTGCTTTTCAAACATGGTTGGCAAGATTTCGTGAAAGATCATGCACTGGAGAAGAATGATATCTTGGTATTCAGGTACAACGGAGAGTCCTCTTTTAATGTCTTAGTGTTCAACCAACATAGTATGTGTGAGAAGGAGGCCGCGTATTTCCACAAAAGATGCAGCCACAAACCAATGGACAAAGAATGCGGTACGAAGCGAAAACTCGGGGATTCTGCAGTGGAGGCTATGCATACTCCCGTGCCTCATGACGTCAAACGATCTCTTATTGAGGATACTTCGATGGACAAGACTGTGACAGTAGCTGATTGCAATATCTTATCTCAACCTAAAGCTTCTAAAACCTTGATCGAGGTGGGTCCTTCGGGGAAGCTACGTAATAAGAAGAAGGCTGCTCCAAAAAAGAAACTGTCCGTCGCTTTTGATTGTCTGGAGGAAAAACCAGGTATCTGACTTAAGAACTGCACACTTCTCTTGCGATGAGAAAATGATTATTCATTTATTCAGTGGCAAATATGATTTTTTTTTTCACTTTCTTTGAAGTAAGAAATAAGATAGATAATAGTTAGAAACTATAATTCCACAAGTGTAAATTTCTATATGGAGGTCTAGTTTTCTGGCACAAACATCTCTCAAAAGGTTTTTCTATCAGCAGCCCAAGGTTCTAATTGTTTGCGTTTTTTTTTTTAATGTATGTACATGACAGATTCTACTCCAAAATCCCTGCATAGTTCTTGTAAGATGTATAATTCCACTAGTGTACACTACTAAATGGAGGTCTAGTTTTTCGTCACAAACATCTCTCAAAAGTACTTTGTCAGCAGCCCATGGTTCTAATTGTTTGCGTTTTTTATGTATGTTCATGACAGATTCTACGCCAAAATCCCTATTTATTGGATCACGGGGCTCTCCAGTTTACTTATCCAACAGAAGACCCATCACAGAAGAGGAGGAATCCTCCGCCTTCAGACTTGCGCGGGCTGCAGCATCAAGCGACAGCTTCCTGATAGTTATGCGACCCACGCACGTATACAAGAGATTTTATTTGGTAAGTTTTGGTACTCCTAGTCCATTCTATTAGCTTCTTACGCATCAGTCTTTTGAGCTAACTTGTGATATTCATTGCTGATCTTTGTACAACACAGTCAATTCCTACTGATTGGGCAACAGCGAATATGGATCGTCGCAACCAGGATCTGATTCTTCGTGTTGGTGAGGGCACTTGGCATGCCCGGTATAGGCTCACGGGGCGTGGGAGTGGGGGGCTGTCTTCTGGATGGAAGAACTTCGCTTTGGAGAACAACCTGGAGCAATCTGACGTGTGCCTGTTCAATCTCGCAAACAACATCGATAAGAACATCATCCTGGACGTCACCATCTTCCGTGTGGTCGAGGATGTGGTCCCTCTGACCCTGGTGACTTCTCTTCCCGTCTAGAGGCCATTAAAAGCCATCTTAAAATAGTCTGGTTGAACAATGCAACTCTTCTCCCATGACCGTTTTGCCCGTGTTGATCATGGTTGGATTTGGAGTCGTTTGGCATTTTGGCTACTCTTGGGCGACAGACAATATCTTCTTTTTGTGCTTTCTTCTAGCTGGGAACAATGGTAAATTCGGTGAAGAAATTCTGTATATGTAATATATATATATAAGCCTGAACTCAATGTGTGCTAGACTATGGTGTTTTGGTAAAGCAAATTCTGTTCGACCTAAAAGCGTTCAGTGTTTGGCAAAGCTGGTGGCCTCGCTCGAATTCTTTCGAGCCAGTCTTTTCTCTTCACTCTGCGTAGGAGAATATCAGAATTTCATCTGGTACAGGGTCGGACAAAAAACCACATTGAGAATTTCATCTAATACAGGTCAAACCATAAATGACCTTCTTCATTATCGGTTGATGAAGCAATCTGCCATTATCATAGATTCCAGGAGCACATGGTAACATGATGACTCCGAAGGAGGAGCCACTGGGGCTGATGAAGACAGTATCTACATCTACTACTAATCAAACGAGGCAATATTTGGGTATGCTTTTTTGAGTTCTTTCTTTTCGCAGTTTTGTGGTATGAACCAACATGTATATGTAGACGGTGGATTCATGCGATTACACACCTTTAATTTTAATCTGACGTAGAGTTTCCTGTTATGTCATTAATTTTTACTATATGTTGAAAGGAGCCCATGTATAGTTTGCTGAAGTCAAAGATATCGTATCATCGTAAAACTTTGCTCTTGCATCAATCCACTGCTTACCATGAATCTCCTCTTCTCATGCCTCAACACCAAAGAATCCTAATAGCAGTCATTTTGACTAGTTTTTACTTAGAGTTTTGGATCAGCACAACCACCGGAAGCCGGAAGCTGCGAATAAATCTTGACGGAATATGATTTGGTTACGTGTAAAAATAGGATATGAGATATTAGGCGATGAATTCACCATTAAAGTTTTTGATTTTCTCGTAAGTACTGGCTACCGGAGGCATAGACACGAAGTCCATCAAGCCGACCTGGTAGCACGCCTTGCTCGTATACAACCCACGTGTCATCAAGAGGGCCCAAGATGAGCTGGATGAAACATAGAGCTCTTTCATCCTTTTGTAGCTGTTCCGCTGGATCGCTTGTACCTTCTTTCGGAGCCGCATATCATTTCTCCATGATATCTCCTGAATCTTGGGCCATCGTGAAAGTAGTCATTTCAATGCTCCGGTAATCATAGTTATTTCAATCGAAAGTAGAAATTGGTAGTCAGTGTGAGGCAGAGTTCACCGTAGCTTTTGTGGAAGATGTTTAGGTGAATGATTTTAG
Source organism: Syzygium grande (assembly GCA_024733475.1). Lineage (NCBI taxonomy): Eukaryota > Viridiplantae > Streptophyta > Magnoliopsida > Myrtales > Myrtaceae > Syzygium > Syzygium grande. The sequence goes on from JAMXDD010000006.1 coordinate 10,371,537, forward strand.
TAGACAACCGAATGATAACAATGTTTGATTGTATTAGATTTTCGTGTTAGTATTTGCATAAAAGCAACAAATGGTGATGTCACTGATTTGCATGAAACTTTAATGTGGCTACTTGGCCTCTCCTCTTCCGATCATCCAAAACCTATTGCTAAGCTTAATCAACCGGCTTTTACATTGCCATTTTGTCTCTGCATTCGTCAGAGATATTCATCTGTTTCTAACCTTGACCACAAACTTCACCACCTCCTGTTAAATTAAAGACTTGTAGAACATTAATCAACAAGGAGTGTAGCCTATTCTAGAAAATTCATCAATATTTCAACAAGTACCTTTTGTAGACCCCTAAACTAAAAGATACATGGAGCTTAGGTGTTGCTGTTTGGTCTCTCTTCCGACCATCCCAATCCTATTTATAGGCTCAATCAGCCGACTGAAGATGCAATCTGTCTCGAACTTCAACTAACCTCCTAATAAGCGAGAGACTTGTAAGACATTATGGCAGAGGAGTCTAGGCTAGAAAATTGATCAATACATGAACAAGCACTCTTTATGAACCGCTAAAAATCAAAGAACCAGAACAAAGGACTTGGCTCTTTCAATCCTTTCCTTTACAGCCACCATGAATCTCCTCTTCTCGTGCCTTAACACCAGTAATATCGGGATCCTAACAGCGTTTCACTCGACGGTTTGGTTACTCTGGAGGTTGCCTAGAGCCAGCAAAGCCAAACTACCGCCGGAAAATGGCCCCTTTTCGGCCATCTCCACCTCCTAGCGGGACCCAAGCTTCCACATGAGGCCTTGTGCGAATTGGCCGACAAGTGCGGGCCCATCTTCAGGATCTGCGTCGGGCCGCACCTGGCTTTGGTGGTTTGCAGTCGTGAGGCGGCCAATGAGTGCTTCACGGTGCATGACGTCGCGGTCTCTTTGCTTCCCAAGCTCATGAGCGGGAAGCTCTTGGGCAATGACTATGCAAACTTTGGGTCCGCCCCGTATGGGGCGTATTGGAGCGAAATGTGGAAAGTGACGGCCTTGGAGCTGCTCTCCAATAGCCAGCTTCAGCTGCTGAGTCATATCAGAGAGTCGGAGATGGAGATTTGGTTGAAAGCTATGTACAGGTAGGCCTGACCAAGTTTGAAATTAATCCATAAAATTACACCATCTAATGTTTCCAAATTAGAGAGATAACAATACTTAATTCCTACACATAAAAGACCAGGAAGAGATTAACAGTCATGTTATGAGATGAACATCATCGTTTATTTCTCATGTGTAGCTCCGTGCGTTTAATTTCACTAGTAAATACTAATTCAACTTCACATGAGTCCTAATCTGACTTGGGAGTGTTAAAGTATCTCAAATTGCTTGTACACGTGTTTATATGCTCTCTTCATATGAATATGGTCTCCATTCATTTATAAACTTAAACTTTTGGATTGGACATTCTATTATATAGACGGGTGGGCACAAATTAGATACTTGCTGACATAAACTATCACTCCCGGATCAGGAGGTGGATTGAGACGAAAGATGGCACGGACCATGCCCGGTTAGAGATGAAAAAGTGGTTCGGGCACTTGAGCCTCAACGTGATCCTACGAATGGTCATGGGGAAGCGCTACTCCATCGGCAGTGAGACAGGGGGGGACGAAGGGAAGGTGGGGCGGTGCCAGAAGGCGATGAAGGAGTTGTTCCACCTGGCGGGGCTGTTTTTGATGGCGGATGCGATCCCCTTTTTTGGAGTGGCTCGACGTGGGAGGGCATCAGAAGGCTGTGAAGAGGATGGCGAACGAGATGGACGGTATATTTCAGGAATGGTTGGAGGAGCATCGCCAGAAGAAGGAGGAGGATTCATCGGGTGGTGTTAATGTCGAGCAGGATTTCATGGACGTTCTGCTTTCTATCAGGGTTGAGTCTAAACCAGAGGATGTTTTTTTTTTTTTTTTTGGTAAAGATAAACCAGAGGATGTTGATGCTGATACCATCAACAAAGCCACAACTATGGTATTAGATATACATTTCTTACGCTAGATTTTCCTTGCCGCATTGGATTTACTTTATTTTTGAAGGTTTTAAACCCAAATACATGGATGCTGCAAAGTTCGCTAGTTTACAGCTTTCGATATATTGCGCAGTCAAGAATAATAATCAAGAAGAGACACTTGATCTGTCAAGCATTGCTAATGACATATTTTATGTTTCCAGCGTTAATATTAACAACAATCTTGTAACAACATTTAATTGTTCATGTTGCAGAGTCTTGTCGCCGGAGGCACGGACACGACCGCCGTCACCCTAACATGGGCTCTCGCCTTGCTCCTGAACAACCCGCTCGCCATCAAGAGGGCCCAAGCTGAGCTGGACATCCACGTAGGAAGGGACAGGATGGTCAAAGAGTCGGACCTGAGAAAGCTCGCCTACGTCCAAGCCATAGTCAAGGAGACCCTCCGCCTGTACCCTCCCGCCCCACTCTCGGGCATGCGCGAGTTCACCCAGGACTGCACCGTCGGAGGGTACTACGTACCCGCGGTCACGAGGCTCATCGTCAACCTGTGGAAGCTCCAGAGAGACCCAAGCGTCTGGGAGCGGCCCAATGAGTATGAGCCTGAGCGGTTCTTGACCGGCGCACACAAGGACGTGGATGTGAAGGGCCAGCACTTCGAGCTCATCCCGTTTGGGGGCGGCCATCGGGCTTGTCCCGGGGCGAACTTCGGGGTTCAAATGGTGCAGCTGACGCTGGCCAGCTTTTTGCATGGGTTTGATTTGAGGACCGCTCAAGGCAATGGCGCTGTGGACATGACTGCTGTTGCTGGGCTGACCATCGACAAGGCCACTCCGCTTGAAGTCATGGTGAGGCCGCGCTTGTCTCCTTCTGCTTACGAAGGATTTGGATCTTCTGTAGATTAGGTCCTTCATTGCCGAAGTTAGAGAGAACAATCCAAATGATATTGGGAGTTTCATGTCAATGTAAAAGGGTAATGAGATCAAGGGTAATGGAAACATAATCAGGATGTTATCATAGATCTTTTCTTAATATGCGAAAGGACATTAGTTATATTGATAAGTAAATCCCTCAATGATTAAATAGTTCATTAATTTTATGAATGAGGTAAGTGTTCAGCCGAAGTTCAAGTAGATGGTCAATTTGCTCTTAAGCCAGCCCAAAGTTAAACCTCTTTTCTATCTTTCATGGGTTTCCGGTTTGTTCCCTCTCTGCAATTCTGGAAGTACTCCTAGAAAATAGCTCGTGCAAACTAATTCCATCTCTCGTCTTCTCTTCACCAGCCAAATATAGTAAGACTACATGTTAATTTAAGCACGAGTACTTTCGGAGCAAACCTGATAACCTTATAGATAGGAAAAGCCCGTTATGAAAGTTTTTTGTAAATCAAAAGGATATATCACGAAATGGGTCACGAATTCATATTTTCATCCAAATTTATTGAAGTGGTTTATACAAGAGCCACCTCAAATTTAAACTATGAGTTATAATGGGTTTCAAAGACAGTCGAAAAAACGTGGTTCTAGTGGGTTTATTATGAACCCACTTTCAACCCATGAAGAAAAGATGCTTTCGGTGCCTCTTCAATCTTCGCTCCTCTCTTCTGCCTCTCCCTCTTCGATTCCACCTATCGTGACTCTCTCTCTTATATGTATATATGAAAGAAAAACTTATCTTTAAATCAGGGGTACCGTTTCCAAGTGTGGTAACTATCTACTGCTCTCATTTATTCGGTCATTTGATTTGCGCTACGTCCAAAAAAAAAAAAAAAACCCGAAAAGAAAACCTTCCTTCATCTCTATCTCTTTATCTTCGCTTCCGCCTCTTCCTAGCCCGTAGCCGGGCATCACCGCCGCCCCTTATCTTTCGATCGCCTCCGAATTTTGTCAAATCTGTGAAGGAACACTTTGGACAAACATATATATCGTCGATCTGAACATGTTTTAGAGTGCATTGTTATAGCAAGCAAATTCTGTCTAACGAAAAAGCCCTTTTAGCATGCATTTGGAGAACGCGAATTCGAGGGTGAATTCAGTCTCTCCTCTCTCTTAATCTTGTACGAGAATTTCATCTCATATGGCCCTAACAAAAAGCTGTATTCTTCATTCTTTCAGTTATTTTCAAGTTAAATAACCTCAAGGTTACCTATTAATTAGACAAAAGGTAAACAACCTGCAGGATAGGGTGCCGTTCACGGTAACAATCTCCCAACGAGGCAAAATGGACTAACAACAGTAGCTAAATTTGTCTCATCATAGACTTTTCCAGAAACGCATCGAATGTGATGACCTTTCTTCTCGTCGTCGAATGTGATAACCTGGAAAAGGGCTGGTGATGGAGGCAACATGTCCTGTAATCGGACAAGACAAAATCCGTGTGTGTTTTCTTCTTAAATTTTAAGGTGATTTGATAAGGACATACATATTGTAATATTTGTGGTGTTTGACTCCTTGACCAGCGGAAAGCCCCAAATGAGAAGAACGAACACTCGTACGACGGATGGCCACACGAGCTACACATATGTAAACGAGAACACAGGACTCTGCTCTTTCGACCCATTTCTTTTAGAGCCACCATGGATCTCCTCTTCTCGTGCCTTAACACCACCAGTACCATCGGAATCCTAACAGCGTTGCTCTTGACAGTTTGGTTACTCCGGAGGTCATCTAGATCCTGCAAAGCCAAACTACCGCCGGAAGCGGCCGGAAAGTGGCCCCTTTTCGGCCATCTCCACCTGCTAGCGGGACCCAAACTTCCACATGAGGCCTTGGCGGATTTGGCTGACAAATATGGGCCCATCTTCAGAATCCGTGTCGGGGTGCACCCAGCGTTGGTGGTTTGCGGTTGGGAGGCAGCCAAGGAGTGCTTCACGGTGCACGACGTCGTGGTCTCTTCGCGGCCCAAGCTCATTAGCGGGAAGCTCTTGGGATATAACTACGCAAACTTTGGGTTCGCCCCGTACGGGGCGTTCTGGCGCGAGATGAGGAAAGTAACCGCCTTGGAGCTGCTCTCCAATCGCCGCCTTGAGCTGCTTCGTCATATCAGAGATTCAGAGATGGAAATTTGGATGAAAGCTATGTACAGGTAGGCCTGACCAAGTTTGAAATCAATCCACAAAATCACACCACCTGAAGTTTCCAAATAAGAGAACTGATGCATGAAGAAACAAGAATAGATTAACAGATATGTTTAGTCCAAATAAAGTAAGAGATGTGTATTAGTACAGATCGAGTTTAAGGACACAGTACATGGTCACTTGATCATGCGAGGTTGCATTTCTTCAAGTAACGTTAATCGACCAGATCCATGAGGTATGAGCACAGATTAGATACACCTTTCATGACATTAACCATCACTCCCTGATCAGGAGGTGGACCGAGACAAAAGATGGCACGGACCTTGCCCCAGTGGAGATGAAACAGTGGTTCGGGAACTTGACGCTCAACGTGATCTTGCGAATGGTTGCTGGGAAGCGCTACTCCATTGGTGGCGCGGCGGGGGGCAACGAGGGAAAGGCGCAGCGGTGCCAGAAGGCGATGAGGGAGTTTTTCCGCCTGGCGGGGCTGTTTGTGATGGCAGACGCTGTCCCGTTCATGGAATGGCTCGACGTGGGAGGGCATCAGAAGGCCATGAAGAGGACGGCGAAGGAGATGGACAGTATATTTCAGGAATGGCTGGAGGAGCATCGCCAGAAAAAAAAGGAGGAGGAGGAGAATTCATCGGGTGGTGTTAATGTCGAGCAGGACTTCATGGACGTTCTGCTTTCTGTCCTGGTTGAGTCTAAGGCAGAGGATGTTGATGCTGATACGATCAACAAAGCCACAACTATGGTATTATATACACCTTTCTTACACTATTTTCTTTTCCTAGTCCAAACTTTTCCTGGCCATATTGGATTTACTTTATTTTTGACGGTTTTAGTCCCAAATACATGGATGCTACAAAAGTTCACTAGTTTAAAGCTTTTGACATACTGAAAACTCAAAAATCATACATTTGTATGATGGATCACCAAGGATTTTTCTCGATCCTGAGCCGCTGTTCTGAGGGAGTTTATGCTGTAATGTGGCCTCAAGAGAGTTTGTTTTTTTTTTTTTTTGGCCTTAAGAGAGTTCACTCGCATTAGACTAGCAGTTTTTGTCTTCCTATGAATTCAACATGTTTGACTTATGCTTAGGTTGCCTTGATCTTTTCGCACGTACGAGTGGGGCATTAAGTACCATATGGTTACCATATTAATGCACACACTTTGATGAACTAGATGCTAAGTGATGTGTCCACATTTGATTACTACTGTTGCAGACTCTGGTCGCAGGAGGCACGGACACGACCGCCGTCACCCTCATATGGGCTCTCGCCTTGCTCCTGAACAACCCGCTCACTATCAAGAGGGCCCAAGCTGAGCTGGACGTCCACGTAGGAAGGGATCGGCTGGTCAAAGAGTCAGACCTGAGCAATCTGGTCTACGTCCAAAACATAGTCAAAGAGACCCTCCGCCTGTACCCGGCCGGCCCTCTCTCGGGCATGCGCGAGTTCACCCAGGACTGCACCATCAAGGGGTACCGCGTCCCCGCGGGCACAAGGCTCATCACCAACCTGTGGAAGCTCCAGAGGGACCCGTGTGTCTGGGAGCGGCCCGACGAGTTCGAGCCCGAGCGGTTCTTGGCCGGGGCACATAAGGATGTGGACATGAAGGGCCAGCACTTTGAGCTCATCCCGTTCGGGGCTGGCCGTAGGGCTTGCCCCGGGGCGAACTTTGGGGTTCAAATGGCGCAGCTGACGCTGGCCAGTTTACTGCATGGGTTTGATGTGAGGACCGCTCAAGATGACGGCGTTGTGGACATGACTGCAGTTGCTGGGTTGACCATCGGCAAGGCAACGCCGCTTCAAGTCATGGTGAGGCCTCGCTTGTCTCCTTCTGCTTACGAGGGATTTGGATCTTCTGTGAATTAGGTCCTTCATCAACCAAGAAGAAAGAATAATCCAAGTAATATCAGGAGTTTCATGTCAATGTTTTGTGCCATGAGATATAAGGGTGATGGAGATGTATCCAGGATGTTATCATAGACCCTTTAGAGATTTTCTCTTAATATGAGAAGAGACATTAGCTATATTGGATGAAGCAAATCCCTCGATGATTAGATAGTTCATTAAATTCATTAATTAAGTAAATGTCGTGCCGGGATTCAAGTGAGTGGTAATTTGCTCTTAAGTTAATCCATAGGTGAACTCTCCTCTATTTTGAGTCCAGCTAGCATAATGGTGCCCTGTTATCTTAAGTTTTGACTGTGCTATAGTGCACGCGTATTTGAATTCGTAAGTGATGGGCAACCGTTTGCCGTGGGATGAGATCATTCTGGTTAATATAAAGATTTCAAATTCAAGCAATGATAGTTAGGCAATAAAAGTTCACAAGATATTGAACTTCCACTTGTAAATTTGGTTGATATTCCTCCAAAACCAAGTAATAACAATACTTATTTTCAAAGAAATGAGGGAATTGAACCCGGTATACTTTAAACCATCAATACATAGAGGCAGAACATTATTTTTATTGGTTTAGAAATTGAAATACAAGTAAGCTTAGTGAGAACAAGAATTGTCAATCTTCCTTGATTTAGTAGCACGACTGACACCGACGTGAACATTTTTAGATAAAAATTTATTTTTTTAAAAATATATTTGCTTTTTTTTTTTTTTTTTTTCCTTTTCTTTTTGCTAGTGGGCGGTGAGGGCTAGCCTTGCCTAGGTGATGGTGAGCGGTGGCGAGGCCGACCCTTGCCCAGGAGATGCCCAGTGTGGTTGCCTTGGCTTGGGCGAGGGTCAGCCTTGCTAGATCCGACGATATGGGTCTCACTAGTGCTCACCTTTGTTGGTCATGGTCTATAGCCGTTGGCCATTGACAGAAAGAGAAAGGAAAAAAAAAAAAAAAAAAAATATTATAAAAAATTATCCATGTTAGCGCCGATCATGCCATGTAAGACCATTGGTATCCACGTCAGCGATTTCCAGCTTAAGTTACCAATGTGAAAAATGTTTAGGACTAAATTAGTCTAATTGAAATGCTTAAGATTGAATTTGGTATAAATACAGTAAATTTATGGCTTTTTTGGTACTTTTATTGTTTTATTCCCTCTTTCCAATTCTAGGAGTACTCCTAGAAAACAGCTCCTGCAAATTAAGTCCGTCTTTCTTTATCTTCTGTTCATTAGCCAAACAAGGTAATGATACATGTCCATTCACGAGAACTTTCAGAGCAAACCTCCCGATAACCATGTCGAAAATGAAAGTCTCGTTGTCCTGAACTGATGACGTAGGAGGTCACTTTCTCGGATGCAATGAACCCAGAGCTAGAGGAAATCTTAAACTAGACAGGGCATCAGAGTCCAAACCAAATACGTGCCATGTCATTTTCTCGGATGCTATTTCTACCTGAAAAGACAATTTTATTGGATTCTTTAGTTTGTTTTATATATGTGTTATCTCTTGCTGGAGATAGCCTCCAGGAAGCAACGTTTGTGCGATCAGATTCGGCAAGATCATGGATTGAACTGGTTATTATCTTATTATATTTGTCGACTAGTGCGCGGCAGTGCCGTCTAACTTTTCCTAGCAGATTTGCTTATAGTAATGCGAATATTTTGTGTATGTTTTTTATTGGACAAGGCATCTCTATCCCCTCGACGTAGATGGTTATACTATCCATCAACGGCGACAAACATGGCTTTTGTTCATCTATAAATGATTAATCTTGGGTACAAAATCGCCTAACATTTTTCTTATAAACAGAAACGAAGCCCTCTCTCTCTCTTCTCTGTTTTCTTGGTGTTTGTCGCTGGAGTCCTTTTCTTTCCTTGTTTAACGCCAATCAAAGAGTAAAAGTGAATTGAGTCCCTATGAAGTCACTTGGGCTTTTGGCTATTATTTTCATATTTGGCCCAACTATTACAACAAAAATTCTAAATAGACTTACATGTGCAATTGAGTGTGCAGAAGATACCGCCTCCACGTATATAGATTCATATCCAGATAGTGTTAGCAACAAGAAGTCTAAGAGTGTCGAACGACCTTTTAATCCACAAAAGGTGAACAAACAATTGAACATGAGATATGCTGATAACAGGATGGACCTTACAAACGGTGAACAAGTTATTGGACGAGAACAATGTCGATGCTTGACAGCTTGGTGGATGTTGAACAAACTAAAGGGCGAATGGACTAGAGAACATGAAGATGTCAATAAACATGGATGAACCTTGCGGAGAATGAATAAACTAGAGGTTGTGTGATAGTTATGCAAACCTTATTGTTTTTTTTTTTTTTAGAAGTCCAAGCATATGTAATCAAAGAAGAGAGTGTTCAGTGTAGTAAGGATTGCCTGTATACGTAGATGTAGAGCAACAAATAGAAAGAAGTATTTTCAGATGATGTACATCTAAAAAATTACATAGTTGATTCCAGTCTTGATATAGGCTATTAAAGCTGAGAAAGTGGAGTAGGCCAAGTGGATAGGCCGAACCACAGTAAATATGGCTTGCATTTCTTCTATCCATTAAACTTTTTTATATTCTTGATAGAAGATAATTGATTCTATACACGCATGATTCCAACGCACGTTCTACACACTATCCAACACTTTATGCAAAAATGTTTCTAAGTTTTCTTAAATAATCAATTCACCTCTTTTTGATTGTTTGTGCCTAATTCATTTATCACATGTCACTGCACGGATAAATTATTGCCAACCTAACTCGTCGTACCGCCAAGCCAATAACCAAATGAATTGGATATGAAGCTTTTCTATTGTAGACTAAGGAAATCGTGTTTCATACAGACCCAAATAGGCAATTCACGTTAATCACAATGTTTTTCTATTTTACAGTTGCTGATATATATATTTATATTTACATATATTTGCTAGATTTAGGATGGGTCTTCTCCCTCGTTATACTAGAAGAAAGCATGAATGGGAAGGACGACCGTTTCTGAAGAAATGTCCTTGTTTACATTGTTTCTTTTAAAGATACTTGAATGAAATATTAAAGGCAGATGTGCTTTCACTGTCATCTAGAACAAAAGTCCAGTTACTCTAACTTATGTAGGCGTGGGATTTTTGTTAGACTACAGCGAACTGTTTTGAAAACTTAAGATGTTAGATGAAGACATGATTTTTTTTTTTTTGGTAAGGTAAGAAGATGAATACATGATTTATTATTTACATATTCTAACAATAGGAATCGTTTTCTCATAACACAAGGGATGTGCTTTTCTCGTGGCACTCCGGAAATAATCAATAATACCTTGAGGCCTTGCAACTTCTTAAGCTCAATCGGAACATAATTCGTATTTTCATCGTACTTAGCATAAGTAATCAATAGTCCTCGGAGGGGAAGCTGTATAAATCATACGCTCTTTCTTAAAAAATAGTAACATAAACTCAATGACGAACGTTCTGCAAATGGAGACTCTGCTTCAAGACCTGAACTCCAACCCCTTGTATAGAATGATCCTAGCTAGCCATCCTCATCCTATCAATCCATGCACGGTTCAAGTTAACTTGCAAGATTTGTATTTGCATTTGCTTCCAAGTAACAAACTGTACCGGTAAGTATTGTTTCTATGTAATTCCGTCGGCTCTATGTTAGTAAAAAAAAAACACGTATATTTACTAACAGTGTGCGTATGTTAGTCAAATCCATTTTTTTAAGTAGTTACTTTATTTCTCTTGCTGCATCATGTGTGCATTCTTTCTGGGTTTTGGCTCTCACTTGTAGATACCTAAATGTTTGATCAAGCAACTATATTGTAGTTTCTGTTGCAGGGGTTCTGTTTTAGTGAGTTGAATTTAATATTAGCGGTAAACTATATGGACGATGTGAAGTGGATTGCATGAAAAAACGTGAAATGTAATTTCCGTTCGAGTGTGTTGAAATTGATATTAGTGGTAAAATATATGGACGATGTGAAGTGACTTGCATGAAAAAACGTTTTTCATCTTAACCTGCAATAATTGAGCAAGGGGACCTAATAGTTTTGTTTATTTTGGTGGTTTTGCTTGTGATTATTCGGACGTCTTCCGTGCTGGACGAGGATAATTTTTAAGCACATCCCCTTGTTTACGCTCATACTTTTCAAGCAGGGCCAAGAGCGTTGCACAAGGTCCATGAGGCTGATTTTCGTTGACGTAATTTCATAGAAATAATACCTAAAAAGAGAGCATGGGTGCACGGGACGGGCATCCCTGAAGAAATGTCCTCGCTTACACTGTCTCTTGCAGTATACGTATTTTAGGGTGTGTTTGATTGAGTGAAAATGTTTTCAGAAATTAGTTTTTTGGATTTTCATCTGTTTGGTTGGTCGAAAATGACTAATCAACTGCAAATACTTTTTGATCAACAAAAATATTAATGTATAAAATCAGGAAAGTGAATTACTAAATTTAAAAAGTTGAAAATGCTTTGAACTCTCTCTCTCTCTCAACCAATTTGTCTCTCTATCTCTCTTCTCTCTAGAAGCCGATCTGAACGACGACAGACCCTCATGTGCAGCCTGTAGCCCTTTGGAGGGCACTCGGAAGCTCTTTGCCTGTAGCTCCGTCATTGAGAACCTCTTCGGTTGGGTGCGGAAGCTACAATCACTGAATCGCGGCTACTTGGCCACATCTGCGAATGAATTAGGAGCTGACAAGATCCGCTGGGGATCAATCTGGCCAACAATGCCGAGTCTCGATTTAGAGCTATGAGGAGAGTTGGTGATGGAGTTCACGATACAGTGCTTCGAGAACAACTCGCGAGGATTCCTAGGCTTGGAACTCTTGCAATTGAGGGGTTTCGGGTGGTTCTCGGAGGCCACTAGGGTTTCAGGGCTAGAAGGTGGCACAATGAAGGAGTAGAACTAGGAGTTGAGGTGGTGGTTGCAAGGGCATTGGTTGGGCGTAGGTTTTAGCTGGGTGGGGCGGAGGCATCGGGCTGAGTGGGGGAGGCGAGTCATAGCCAAGCCAGGAGGGTCGAGTCATGAGAGTGTTCACGGGTCGAGTGAGGAGATTGTCATTTTCTCATTTTCCAAATGAGATCAAAGCATCATAAAATGTTTCAATCACATATCACCAAATAAATAAAAATTAACTATTTATTTGGAAAATGACTTTCCGGAAAGCATTTTTCTTTACCATGGAGTTTCTCTCCAAACAAACACCCTTAATTTATGTCAGTTGATAAGACTATTTAAAAGGAGCGTCGTGACTTGATGGGATTAGTAGCTTAACGTATGAGGTTAAAGAATATTATTTTATATGGAAGATTATTTAATTTGTGTTGTATTAATTAAGTTTAGCTTTTTAAAGTGTTTTAAGTATATTAAGCTCTAGAGATTTCCAAGATCTTCTTTATTAAAGTTACGGTTTTCTTTGTGAAGTACTTTCATCCACGTATAATTAGTAAAAAGAAATGATTAAGTGACAGATTTTAATATATTGTAGGAATAACATGATCTGGGCCCTCAGTAAAAGAGTCCTATGCATTTAAACAACTTAACATAAACTTGCTACCCTGTACTTATCAAAATTACAGTGTTGTAGTGATTTTTCTTGCCAAACGTAGACATTTCATAATGTATTTGATGTACTTAGATTTATCATTATACTACATCTATCTGAGTTTTCTCAAGTTAGAAGGAATTCGCGATTTTTCCAGCGTTGTCTTTTTCCAGATTTCCCCTCTTAGAATACGTTCTACATACATACAATATAATGGATATAAGGTTTTCCTTGTCTTCAATAGTGTCGATCCACCGTGGCTTTCTTTTTAGCGTGTAACTTACGACTAGTTTACCGTAAAATTGTTAATCGACGTATAGATCTTTGCGAAGACACGTGTTGTGTTCTTTCCCTTCCATCAAGAACAAAACTCCAATTACTGTAACTTACGTACGAATCGTTTTTACATAACACGTGGAATGTGATTTTCCCGTGCCACTCGGGGAATAATCAATGATCTTCCGAGGCTTTGCAACTTCTTAAGCTCAATTGGAACATAACCTATAAATTAGTATGCTCGTCCTTCGAAAATAGCCACACACAGCCAAACGATCCATCTACTGAACACCAAATGGAGTCTCTGCTTCAAGATCCGAACTCCACCCACTTGTATGGAGTGATCCTAGCCATCCTCATCCTATCAATCCATGTATGGTTCAAATCAAGGTCATCTCGCAAGCTCAAAACACCACCAGAAGTTGCGGGCGCATGGCCCGTCATAGGGCATTTGCCCATCCTGGCAAAGTCCCCCCACCCTCACAGGACCTTTGGGGCCATGGCCGACGAGTATGGACCGATCTTCACTGTCCGACTCGGGTTGTTCCCGGTGGTAGTGGTTAGCAGTTCCGAGATAGCCAAAGAATGTTGCACCAAGCACGACCTCGCCCTATCGTCTCGTCCACTGCTGTTAGCCACTGAAGTCATGGGCTACAACTATGCCTTTTTTGGGTTTTCTCCTTACGGTCAGTATTGGCGTGAAGTGAGGAAAATTGCCACCTCGGAGCTGCTCTCTAACCGGAGGATCGAGTCGTTGGTGAACCCCATAGTGGCCTCGGTGACGGATATCGCCATCAAAGAGTTGCACAAGCTTTGGACTGAGAAGAAGAATGATTCAGGTACTTGCATGTATATAGCGGAAGTTTAAAATTCTTTATTCTATGAAACGATTCAACTACCGGCGTAGAGAAACAAGCCAAGCCAAGCACTTTCAGTAAACATAGAAGTGCGTTTTCGATTTAAAAAGTCTAACGCTCTGCCTGTCTCTACCACAGGCCATATCTTAATTGACTTGAAGCAGTGGTTTGCAAGCTTGTCTCTGAACATTGTCCTTAAAGTCATAGCCGGAAAGGGCTGCTACAGCGGTGTCGCCACTGTGGACGAGGAAGAGGAGCGGCGGTGCCACCATGCCCTGAGGGAATTCTTGCATTTCCTAGGGGTTTTTACCGTGGCGGATGCTCTTCCTTTCTTGCGATGCCTGGACTTGGGTGGCCATGAGAAGACCATGAGGAGGATCGCCAAAGAATTGGACACGATCTTAAGTGGCTGGTTAGAGGAGCACAAAAGGAAGAGCAAAAGTCCGAGCGAGAATAGGGGTGATCGAGATTTCATGGACGTAATGCTTTCGACCCTTAACGGCAAGGAAGTGGGAGGTTACGATGCAGATACAACTATCAAGGCTACATGCTTGGTACGCCCACTCTTAGTATTACTGCTTTCTACTTCAATTGCATGCTTGCTTATTTTTGCACTAGGACAAAGTCTCACTCTTAACATAGTCACTGTTCGTCAACCCACAGGTATTAGTGAACAGTCGTTGATGTATGCTGAACTTTGAACTGTGTGCACCACTTTTTGGAAAAGTCTTCTATACATGACGTATATATTATGAGATTCACGTGACATCGTGTTACTTATTCAATTAGGTCAATTTATTTGTTGCGATTACTATATCACTTAGGCAAACAAAAGCTATCAAATTAATATATCAGCTAGCAAGTTATTTTGACTGGAATGGATAAAGCTATGTACAATGTGATGGCTATGTCGTTTATAATTTCAATTTTTGGGTAGAAATTAATTATCGAGGGTATGGACTTTTACAAGAGAAAATGGGGCAGACTTTGATGGAGGAGGAGAAGAGACCGGGGGGACGGCTATGTCAATTAGAAGAGTATATTTTGCACCATCGAATTGGATAAGTCCGGTCGGATTCAATCGTTCATCAAAAGCAAACATAGTGCAATCCGCGGTGCAGCCAGCCATATTTCCTAGAGGAGATGGAGATCGGTTGAAGTATAATATTGTCCAACAAGACTTTCACATTGAAGAATTGATGTGTTCTGGAGCAAAATTGAGTTTGAACTTAGGCACTGTCATAGAAATGTCATAAGATGAGTATCAGACTTCTACCGCACCTTATTTGTTTTACACAGATTAAGATTGCAAGGTGATGTTTAACACACATCGCACCAGCAAGTTTTCTAACAAATGTACAATTGTATGTCGCCGTTTAACATGAATATGATATTTTTTGGACTTCTATTTTATAGAACAAGTTATGGGCGAAAGGAAATCCGATTCATGACTAGTAAAGTGACGCTGTCATACATTTTTAAAGATTATGATTTTTTTTTATTTCCTTGTCTTTATTTTTTTTCACAAAATTTATGTGAGGATGTTAGGTGATTTGTTTCAATTTAAATTGATTATCATTAGATATCTAAGATTTGATAGAACAGAAATTATTATTATTTTATCTATTTCCTATTTTGATAGAACATAACTTATTATTAGTTTATCTATTTCCTATTTAAAGTTATCAGTTGTTTAGGTTGGATTTAATATAAATGTGCATTATGTTTCCTTGTAATGGAGCTTATCATTAGATATCTAATCCGTATTTCTTGTTTGAAGGCCATGATATCAGGCGGTACTGATACTACAATGGGCACCATAACGTGGGCGGTCTCTTTGTTGCTAAACAACCTTCACATTTTGAAGAATACTCAAGAAGAACTAGACACTCAAATTGGTAAACAAAGATTTGTGAATGAATCAGACATCACCAACCTAAGTTACGTACATGCCATAGTGAAGGAGACCTTGCGATTACACCCTCCAGGCCCGCTTGGCGTGCCACACGAATCAATCGAAGATTGCGTCGTCAATGGGCACCACGTGCCTAAAGGGACGAGGTTCATCTTCAACTTATGGAAAATTCAAACCGATCCAAGAGCATGGCCTGAACCCATGAAGTTTAAACCCGAGAGGTTCTTGAGTAGCCACAAAGATGTTGACGTGAAGGACCGTAATTATGATTACTTGCCATTTGGAGTTGGTAGAAGAAGTTGTCCCGGAATGTCCTTTGGCTTTCAATTTGTGCATTCTATGCTTGCTAGGTTTCTGCATGCATTCGAGGTGTCAACTCTCGACAATTTGCCAGTGGATATGTCGGAGACATTCGGAATAACAATTGAGAAGGCGACGCCGCTCGAGGTAATGCTCGCACCGAGATTACCTAGCGACGTCTACAAATTTGCATGAAGCACCGGAAGAATGCGAAACAAGTTGATGGGCAAGTTACTACTAAATAAATAGGCCCTTCATGTCTAGCTTTTATTCTGTCATTATTAGTTGTACGTTCAGGCAATCGATGTCTTAGATCCAACATGTATGTCCCAAATAAATAGGAACTGAGTTCGTGCTTCACTATGATGATAGAAATCATTTTATCTGTTGCTCTAATTATCTATTGTTTGTTTTCTTTTTCCGATTATCTCGAATTTGCCTGAGTAAGAACTGGAAATGTCCAATAAATTTCGACCATTCTTTACCAGATTTTCGGCTTCGAACACCAACTTCATTTGGAAAAGTAATCCCGAATGAAAAAGCAAACCTATTCGTAGTTCATTGTAGGTACATTAATGAAAAAATTAAAGTAGGACAAGAGTTAGTTATGTGCATTTATGCATGTGGAAGGCTTCTGGTAAGAACTAATGTAGAACATTCGAAGTTTCATTATATCTAAACTTTGATATGTGGAGTGGGGAAAATTACCAATTTAGCTTAATCTTATTGTGAAAATGTTAATTCAGTCCTAGAGGGAGGAGGAAGGGGCTGAAATGCGCTTGGAGATTTTTCTTTCACAGCTTTACAGAGAGGGAAGTCAGCAGTCAAAAGAGGGTCTCTTAAAAAATACACGCTCTTCACTTGTAAAGTGGGTAAGGCTAACTCCCAAATAATTTGAACCACTTGGTCACAAGTTCGAATTCTAAGATTGCTCCTCAATCCGAGGAAATTTTGGCTCGTCTGTGGCATAGCTTCGTCTTGTGCACCGGTTGTAAGATAATTCCAGCTTTATCCCAACTTACATCTAAGGGTGGGGTGATGATGGGCTCGCTTCAACCAAGTAGTAATTATTACTCAAATCATAGGCGAGGTTGTTGAGACTGACTGTCCATTCTCACTCTGTTTACTAACAGAATAAGAAAACATGACACAAATCGTCCTTGAACTTTGGTCCAATGTGCAATGTGGTTCTTTAACTTTTAATTTGTTCAATGTCGTCCATAAACTTTAGTCTAATATTGAACATTTTCATATAATTCAAAGATTAAATTGAATATGTATCGAAAGTCCAAAGATCATATTGAAGAAATTAAAATTTTAGGAACGACATTGCACATTGGGATAAAATTTAAGGATCATATTAAATCAATTAAAAATTTAAAAATCATATTACAAATAAGATAAAAATTCAAAAACTATTTATGTCTTTATCCGACATAGTCTACATCACTCCATCGATATTCAATTGCTAAGCCTTTCAAGTTACCCTGTCCAGCTCCTGTGCAGATACAAAAGTCCATAATCTCTGTTGTGGAACAGTCTATAGTGGGAAGCCAAAAGAAGAATAGTAAGGGACCAAAGCTTCAGGCCAATAAAAAAAGTGACGTTACAGCCCTTATGATTCCAAGATGGCAAATCAACATACCGTGGATGAGACAAATTTAATGGAAACTCCTATCCATGTTGTAGCAGAAGCAAGCGAATGGGCTTTGGTGGCTAGCCCTAATAAGCCCCCGGGTTACAAGTGAAACTTATAAGTTGAAACTGTCAAGGGTTGAGCACACCACTGACAATTCGAGAACTTAGAGCCCTCGTGGCTCAAGAAAGGCCCAGTTTGGTGTTTCTAATGGAAACTAAAAATCAGGAACAAATGCTTCATCAAATAAAAGGACAGCTACAGTTTCAGAATTGCTTCATTGTAAATCCAGTGGGTATTGCAGGAGGCATGGCCATTTTTTGGAACGACCAAGTTTCTTTAAAAGTGGAGTCACACTCGGAATTTTTATAGATGTAGAGTGTGTGATAGAGGAGAGTAAACAGAAGATGCGACTTATCTTCGTTCATGCACCATCGCAGTTTAATGAGAGAGTTCTCTTATGGGACAAATTACATGGCATTAGTCTCATGAAACACCTCCCTTGGGCTTGCATTGGAGACTTCAATGAGATTCTTTATCATTGGGAGAAGGTTGGGATACGCATGGCTGAGCATTATAGACTCAATGCTTTTCGAGACTTCCTACATGCTTGCTCGTTGATGGATATGGAGAGTAAAGGTTGTGCTTTCACATGGTCTAATCACAGGGAAGGAGAGGCTTTCATTAAGGAGAAACTTGATAGGGTGTTATGTACCATGGATTGGAGGGTTAGTTGCCCTAACGCTGAAGCATTTGCGCTCCCAGCAATTGGCTCAGATCATAGTCCTTTATTGCTGTCTTTATTTCCTAAACCAGTAAGAAGAAAAGAGAATTCAGTGATGAGATGTTTTGGCTAGAAGATGTTGAATGTGAGCAGATTGTTAGAAATAGTTGGCATTCCTTTGAACTAGAAAATGAAGAACTATCCAGGCGTCTACAAATAGTTTCAAAAGCTCTGTAAGAGTGGAGTAGGAGGAAATTCTCAAATGCAAAAAAAGGAATCAAGACCATGAAGAAAGAAATTCAGGAACTTACTAACAGCAAAACAGTCCTCATTGATGGAGAGAGAGTGCGGTACCTAAAAAAGGAAATAGAGAAGATATGGATACAAGAGGAGATGTACTGGGGTTTGCAATCGAGAATCAGCTGGCTATAGTGGGGGGATAAAAATACAAAATACTTCCATGCCACTACAATATAGAGAAGGCAACGGAACAAGATCTCAATGTTGAGAAACTCATAAGGGGTTTGGATCCGTGACTTAGGTCAACTAAAACAGCAGACAATGGATTTCTTCAGAACTTTGTACAGCTCTGAAGGCCCTTGACATTTTGAACCTATAATGGAGTTTGTTCCTAACTTAGTCGGAGAGGAGATAAACCAAGCCTTAATTGCAGAACTGACAATGAAGGAAGTTACAGAAGCTGCTCATTAACTAGGTGCCACTAAAGCACCAGGGCCTGATGGACTACATGGGAAATTCTACCATCATCACTGGGAAGATCTAAAACAAGGGGTGTTCAAAGAAGTATAAAGCTTTCTAAACTCTGGGATTCTCAACCAAGAGCTAAATAGAATGCACATATCACTTATCCCAAAGATCCCTAACCCAGAGAAGCTAGAACAATACTAGCCCCATTAGCTTATGTAACTTTGCTTATAAAATCTTCTCAAAAGTCTTGGCGAATAGACTGAAACCATGGATGCCAAACTTCATATTGAAAGAGCAGAGTGCATTTGTAAGTGGTAGATAGATTCAAGATAACATTTTAATTGTCTAGGAAGTGCTACATCAACTCAGAATTAGAAAGAGAAAGAAGAAGTTTCAGGCTGTCCTTAAACTAAATATGAAAAAAGGCATTCGACAGAGTTGAATGGGATTTTATGGAAGCTTGCTTGCTAAGAATGGGATTCAGTGCTCAATGGGTTAGATGGGTTATGCAATGCATCACAACGGTGTCTTATAGTGTAAAGTTGAACGGAGAGCCATTGCCCTATTTTTATCCCTCAAGAGGTCTTCGCCAAGGTGACCCACTTTCTCCATATTTATTTATCATTGTGGTGAATGTATTATCCTTTATGATGAAAAATGCACTGGAGAATGGGATTATCAAAGGAATACAATTAAATAGATCATGTCCAACTTTGACCCACTTACTCTTTGTGGATGACTCAATCTTCTTCCTGGGTGGAACAATTAATGAGTGCCAAAGTGTAGCTGCAATCTTGAATCAATACTGCTATGCCTTGGGTCAAGCTATTAATTTGAATAAATCTGGATTGTTTGCTAGTAAAGATTGCCCACAAAGATTGAGGCAGAATATGGCTGTGGAGATGTGAGTGCCAATTATAGAGAAAACTGGCAAGTATTTGGGAATTCCTTCTGACTGGGGTGAGTCAAAGAAGTAAATGTTTGCGTGGATTATGGCAAGGGTCAATATGAAGCTAGAAGGCTGGAAAGAAAAGTTGATATCTAAAGCAGGGAAAGAATTCCTCATTAAAGCAGTGGTTCAAGCTCTCCAACGATACGCTATGTCCATCTTTAAAGTTCCTATCTCCATTTGTCGTGCTATTTAGTAGAAAATTGCTGCTTTTTGGTGGAGTAATGGGGCAATCAAATCAGGATTGCATTGGAGAAACTGGAATGTGCTAAAACTTAGAAAGGATAATGGAGGATTGGGCTTTAGAGACCTCATCACCTTTAATAAGGCTATGTTGGGAAAACAAGCTTGGAGAATGACTCAGAACCCAACATCTTTGTGGAGTCAGGTACTTAAAGGACTCTACTTCCCTCATTGTGATTTCAGACATGCTGGTAAGGGAACACAACCATCTTGGGGGTGGCAAAGCCTCCTAATGGGCAGAGATGCTATTCTTCCCTCTATTATGTGGTCAGTTGGAAATGGGGAAAAGATAAGAATTAGAGAGGATAAATGGCTACCCAGAAGAATTATAGGGAGACCACCAAACAGAGAAGAGCCAGAGAAGGTAGCTGATATGATACAAAAGCAAGATTCAACGTGGAAAACACAAACCCTACATGCTCTATTTGATGAACAAACCTCCAAAGAAATCCTCTCAATTCCACTGCGATCTCAACTAACGGAGGATAAGTTGGTTTGGAACAACACTAGATCAGGGTCCTATACAGTTAAAAGTGGGCACACCAAACTAAGGGGAGAAATCGAGAAACAGATCGCAACTTCAGCGTCCACCTCGTATCAGACCCCTCGAAAACTATGGACAAGGATCTGGCAGGCAAGAACCATTCTAAAAATCAAAATTTTCTTGTGGGGATTGTGCCAAAATGCTTTGCTTACCAAGGAAAATTTATTTAAAAGGAGTATTGTTCAAGAACCTACCTGCAGTCTATGTAACCAACAAGTTGAGACAACCGAGCACTTATTCCTACTCTGTCCATGGACAAATTAGGTGTGGTCGAACCCGGCCCTGCATATTCAAATCTCCAGTCAAGGACTTACAAGGATTGAAGAGTGGCTACTAAATTTCAAAAGTACCTCAATCTCCTTTGATTTGCTAGCGGCAATTCTCTGGTATATATGGAAATGGAGGAACAACTTCATTTTTTGAAGTCAATACCCAAATTCGCAACACCTGGTGAGTTCTGCCATGGCCATGCACCAGAATATTTGCCGATGGACTAAACCGGAGAAGAACACCAACTCTAAGGATAGCCACTCACTTAAATCGTGGCGACCACTGGATAAAGGGACTCTCAAGTGGAATATTGACGGATCCTATACTCCAGGTTCAACAGAAGGATCCATAGCTGGTATTTGCTGTGATTTCTCGGGGAAGATTGTGGATGGATTCATTACAATGGTGAGCACAAGTTCAGCTCTCAATGTGGAAACCCTTGCTTGCCTTGAAACTCTGAAGCTACTTCATGCACGAAGGGAGGAAGACAAAATGAGGTACTTGCTAGAATCTGACAACTTGATTTTGGTTAATTGCCTTTTAAGCTTAAATATTTCTCCATGGGAAGTCACTCCACTTATTACCAAATGCGAACTTTTGCTAGTCCATTTACCTAATGTTCTTTTAGCCCACTATAATATGGAAGAAAATCAAGTGGCAGACTGGATTGTTAAAGCTCAAAGGTGCAAATCTTTACCCTATAATTAGGTTTTTAACCCTTCCACAACCCTTTGGAATCTTATATGTGCTGAATCTTATCTTGATGAAATAAAATGATTTTGCTTTCGACCAAAAAAAAAAAAAGTTACCCTGTCCTTGTGACTCGACATTTCTGTCTTCACTTACTACCCACGTTCCTCACACCTGCGCGTGCAGAACACACACCCACACGCGTGATTTACACAAAACTCGCTTGCAGATTGGTCGTAGAAAAGTCATTGAAAAGGATTCGTCACGACTAGGTGCACGTGTTTTCAAGTGTTTGTCTCACTTGTTTGGACTGTAGCGAAAATTAATTCTTCAAGCACAATCTTAAAAATTTTCATATAATTCATAAATAATAATGAACATTTTCATATAATTCTGAGATTAAATTAAATATA
Organism: Syzygium grande; assembly: GCA_024733475.1. NCBI lineage: Eukaryota > Viridiplantae > Streptophyta > Magnoliopsida > Myrtales > Myrtaceae > Syzygium > Syzygium grande. The sequence continues at coordinate 10,393,595 of JAMXDD010000006.1, forward strand.
TAATAAAAATTTAGGCACCATATTAAACAAATTGAAAGTTTAAGGATTACATTGCACATTGAGTTATAATTTATGAACCACATTGAATAAATTAAATGTTTAGGGACTACATTGCATAAAGGGTTAAAATTCAGTGACTATATGTGTCATTGTCCCTTATTATAAATTATTCTTTCATTTGCCAACATTATCATAATGTTGATTACCTACGCGTTATTAAAAACGTCATTGATGACCTAACACGTTTTTGTATACCATGTTTCTTTTTTCGCTTACATCAGATTTTGGGCCAAAGTCAAGGTTGAAAGTGAGTTTTCTTTAATATATCACGTTCGGTTTGTCTAATCTTTGCAGGATATATAGAAGAAATCTCAACTCACTTTCTTTCGCATGGGATGTATATGCAGCATTTCTAAGGGTATGAAAGCACTAAATCACGTTTTGAGCAGAACTTTAGGTGACTTATCAATTTCCATTTGGACATGCTTTTACAATATTGCCATAAAAGAAATTCTCTCGTGCTATTTGCCTAATAGTCGTTCAAATTTTTAATTATCTTCAATTAGATCTATGGTTTGCTTGGAAAAGTTTTTAATTGGGGAGCCAAAACGAATAACATAGTGGTTGGGGAGAAGGCAAAATGGCACTTCAACTGCAAGCCAATATCCAATTGAGGTGGACATGAAGCTCGTCTCTTGTAGAACTTAGAAAGTCGTGTTTCACACCCATCCAAGTAGGCAATTCACGTTAATCACCTTGTTTCTCTATTTTACATCTCTTTCCATTATTCTTCTAGCTAATTTTGGTTAGAAGCCGCTGACATAGATGCCAATCGTTTTACGTGACACCGCCGACATTGATGTAGATAGTTTTTGCAAGCGGCTGATGAGGGCTTGCAAGCCCTCGCATAGTGGCCGGTGAGGCCTTGGCGACCCTTCTTGGTCACAATATAAAAAGCAAAGAAAAGAAATCACTAATAAATTAAAATAAAATATATATAAAAATATTCAGCAAATCTTTTAAAGATTTGTAAAAATTATCCATGTTATCCATGTTATCCATGTTAGTGCCAGCCGTGCCATATTGGACGGCTGGCATCTACATCAACAGTTTCCTTACAAAATGTTTAGAACTAAATATTTTATGACTAAATTAACATTTGTACAATAAATTTATAGCTTTTTTTGATAATTTTCCCTATCCCTTTCGCATTGTTTATTAAGAAAGGTACGTGTTTGGTACACTTTTTCTTTACCCCTTTTTGTGTTTGCTGCTTTCTACTTCAAGTGTTAGTGCGCATAATGCTTGCTTGCTTACTTTGCATTAAGACCATGGACCGTTCCTTAACCTCGATGATCGGTTCTCCAACCCATGAACTAGTGAATAGCCGTTAAATATGCTCAACTTGGTCTATACGTCAGTTTTAGGAGATCTTCTCTACATGATCATGCGACTTAGCATTTCTCATTCAATTTAGTGAACCTTCTTTGTTGTGGCTTCTTGATAACTAACATAAATTTGAGTTATTAAGTAATTCGATACTATTATGTCAGCACGTCACAGAGCGTTTGCATTAAACTCAAAAAGAACGAGTTGAGCTATAAACTAAGATGATGGCAGCATTATGTAATTAATTTTCTTTTTTGAGGTAAAAACTAATGCAAAAGAGAAAAAGGGCGTAGACTTTCAAAAGAGCAAATGGAGTAGAACTTTGAAGAGGACGATGAAAAAGGGCAAAAAGGTCAGTCGGTGTTTTTTTTTTTTTTTTGGTCAAAAGGTCAGTCAGTGTTAACTAAGAGAGAATGCGCGAAAACACGTGAACAATAAAATAAAAATTGTTGCACGCGCTCAAATTTGGGGCGGATCGATTCGTAATTGCAATGTAAATAGGGATATGACCGGTAAAGTTATGCTTGCAACTGTTGTGAATAATGGACAAGCGATTGAATATAATTAACAAAAGGAGGAAATAAATTGGACATCGAATTTACGTAATTTGATCAATGTGACCTGTATTTATAGGAAAAGCGGCACAAAATTCTACTTTGGATCAAATGATACAATAAAGATTACAATTACGCTCGAACACTCATACACTCTCAATATTTTTTGACCTCCAATGACACAATAACTCACACAGTATTTAACCTTCACAATTTCAAGTGAAATAATCTCAATTTCTTAAGAAACACACGAATTTTCACCATAAGAATTTAGCCGGTTAAATCAATCGGATGTAATTATGATGAAAAAAATCAATGTGAAGAATATTAACGAAAACCATCCTCTCGGTCACCAAGAACTTGGCACTCCAAGGCGCACTTCTCCAACGCTCCTTTTCTACCTTTTATGATGAACCCTTCTCTAATTTACAGTTGTTAAGATGGGCTCTTTGCGGCTCCTTTTTGACTTGCATGCGAGAGTTATTAATGTGGAATCAATGCAAGAGACGAGACAAGTCTACAATGTACGGCCGAAAGATCCAGTGGCTTGTGGGTCGTTCATTATTATGATGCACAAGTTGGAGGGCCCCCTTCATTAAATGGTAGCATGTGGGTTTGCTGCTTTCTCTGTCTTCTGCCTTCCTTCTCCCCTTCTCGTGCAAAGCATTTACATTTTATTTTATTATTCTCAAAAAATAAATAATTTAAATTTTTTTTTTAAAAAAAGATCACTTATATTACTTAAAATAATTATTCAATAAAAATATTTTCATTATCTCCAATAATTTATGTTCAAATATTTTTGTAAACAATGAAAATATTTTTCATTTTTGTAAGAGATATAAACGATTATTTTTAAGAAAATATTCTTCAAATAATTTATTTTCCAAAAAACAAACGGGCCTTTAACGTAAGAAGTTCAAATAATGTACTAAAAAATATGTCTCGAATTTGTTCAACGGGCTCAAACTTGAGACATATTTTTAACAACACCAATATAGTTATAATGTAAATGATTAGTATTTAAAAATAGATTTAAAATTTTCCTTTTTTTAATAGTATCGAGCCATAATTTTTTCCTTTCTTTCATCGTGTAACCTATGGCGATTTTCCCTACTCAGCCAGCCAAATTATTATTGAACGCATAAAACTTTGCAATTACCATAAGTGATCGATTATATGAATAATGGCCTAAGTATATTTACTCTGAAGAAATATTAAGTAGGGGTGATCAGTCCCGGGATGGGTAAGGTCCAGACTTAGAACCTGGAACCTACCCTGTTACAATCGATTCTCAATTTTTGAAACCTGGAACCTATCCTGTTTTCCCTAGACCCTATTTTGAAACCTACCCTGTTTTCCGGTCCAGTTCTAGGGTCTACTCAATACCCTATTTTTTTTTTTTTTTTGGTTTCAAGAAGAGAATGAGCGCTTGCACTTATTAAAGGAACGAAGGGAACATAACAAGAAGAAGGGCTTCCTTTGGTGACCGTACCTTGGAATTCCGAACCGGAGAAACAGAGAAAGGGACTGCTCCGGAGGACACCCACGAGAGAAGGAACGCGGGGAAGCGCCCAAGAAATCGGAACAACGAGTTGAGAGAATTGAGAAGTTTTCTCGGAAAACGGAGAGGAAACTGGAACGGAAAAATAGATGATCAGCCGCCGAAAGCTGCGGGAAGTGGGCGTTTCAAGGAAGGCAAGGAAGGAAGGAGAAGAATCCAGAGGGGTGTGTGTGTGTGTGGAGATGGACCTTTCTGTGCTTTTTTAGCCAAAATAGCGAGAAGGACGACAAGGAAACTGGAAGAAAGGGGACTTACGAAGAGGAGGGAGCGACTGAGCAGATTGAGAAAGGGGACTAATGCTAGGGTTTTTTTACAGTAACTTAAAACCGGTTCTAAAACCGGTCCGGGTGGGTTTTCACTTAGACCCGGGAACCGGACCGGTTTCAACCGGTTCCGAAAAAATAGAACCGGTTCCCGGACCGGTTCAAACAGGAACTGGTTCCCAAACCTGTTTTTCGGGTGGGCCGATCCGGTTCCCGGGTAAACCCGGTCCGGTTGCGCACCCCTAATATTAAGTGCAGTTGTGCTCACTGTCATCTAGTACAAAAGTCTAATTGCCCCAACGTATGTCAGAATTGTCTTTTCATAACACGTGCATTGTGCTTTTCTCGCAGCACTCAGGAACAGATCAATGATCCTCCGAGGCTTTGCAACTTCTTAGGCTCTATTGAACATAATCTCTAAATTAATTGTGCTTTAAGAAATATTTAATGATCCTAGGAGGGGAAGGTGTATAAGTATATGCTCTTCCTTCAAACACACTAACACATAACTCAATGATGAACCTATTGCAAATGGAGTCTCTGTTTCAAGACCTGAACTCCACCCACCTGTATAAAATGATCCTAGCCATCCTCATCCTATCAATCCATGTATCGTTCAAATCAAGCTCATCTTGCAAGCTCAAAACACCACCAGAAGTTTCAGGTGCATGGTCCGTCACAGGGCATTTGCCCATCCTAGCAAAATCCCATCTTCCTCATATGACCTTCGCATCCATGGCCGACGAGTACGGACCGATCTTCACCATCAGTAGCAGTTCCAAGATAGCCAAAGAATGTTTCACCAAGCATGACCTCATCCTTGCGTCTTACCCGCAGCTATTGGCTTCTGAAGTTATGGGCCACAACAATGCCTTTCTTGCGTTGGCTCCTTACAGTCAGTATTGGCGCGAAATGAGGAAAATTGCCACCTTGGAGCTGCTCTCCAACTGGAGGATCAAGTCGTTGCTCAACCCGGTACGGCCTCGGCAACGGATAGCGCCATTAAAGAGTTGCACATCCTTCGGACTGAGGACAAGAATGATTCCGGTAATTTCATGTGTATGGCATAAGTTTGAAATGCTTTATTTTTCCTTTTATATGGTGATGTAATCCATTACATCAAAGTTATTGGCTCAACTTGGAGGAGAAAATATTTTATGAAACCATTTAACTACTGGTGTAGAGAAACAAGCCAAGCCGAGCGTTGTCAGTAAAGTAATTATGTGCTACAATAAACATAGCACGCTTTAAAAAGTTTGACACTATGCCCATCTCTACCACAGGCCATATCTGTGTTGACTTGAAGCAATGGTTTGCAAGGTTGACCATGAACATTGTCCTCAAAGTTGTAGCCGGCAAGGGTTATGGCAGCAGCATTTCCACGGTGGATGAGGAAGAGAATTGGCGGTGCCATCATGCCTTGAGGGAATTCGTGCAATTCCTAGGGTTGTTTCCGGTGGCGGACGCTCTTCCTTTCTTGAGATGGTTGGACTTGGGTGGCCATAAGAAGTCCATGAAGAGGACCGCCAAAGAATTGGACAGAATCCTAAGTGGTTGGTTAGAGGAGCATAAAAGGAATAGCAAACAATTGAGTGACAATAGGGTTGATCAAGATTTCATAGATGTCATGCTTTCGACCCTTAACGGCATGGAAATCGGAGGTTTTGATGCTGATACAGTTATCAAAGCTACATGCTTGGTATGCCTTGCTTGCCTTCTCTTAGAATTACTTCTTTCTACTTCAAATGCGTAGTGTATGTGCATCAGGACAGTCTCACTCTTAACCTAAATATTGTTCAACCCACATGTACTAGTGAACTGTCATTGCATATGCTGAACTTGGATCTGTATGCATCACTCTTAAGAGTGTACATTACGTATAAATCATGAGACTCACATTACATGACGTTGCTTATTTAATCAAGTGAACCTATTTATCGTGATTACTATATCTCTTAGGCAAACAAAAGCTATTAATTATATAGACGGCATCACTTCAACATGTCATAAGTAGGGTGGGAAAATTGTCCAAAAATTCCTACACAAGGTTGGCCACTGGGTGAGGGCTTTTAGGACATTTTTCCCTAAGTTGGGTGCAATACACTACATGAATAAATTAAGCTATGTCAAATTGGACGGGTGTCTTATCAATTAATTTCAATTTTGGGTAGAAATTAATTATAAAAGGTATGTACTTTTAAAAGAAAAAATGGGGCAGACTTGGAGAGGATAATGGACCTGAGTAGGTCCTTAAAAGACTCAAGAGGAGATAGGGGAAAGAATTCTCTGGTATGGTAGAGAGATTTCCTTGTAAGTTCTTTTCGTATTCTTTTTTTACAAGAAGAAAAATAATGGAAGGGAATTAAAGGGCCTTTTGGGTGGGAAAGTAAATTCTATGTTAGCTTCGATTAGTTATTGCCAAGTAGGTAGGTATAGTAGTCTTCTGCGCTTGAGATGACTGAAGAAGAAGCTTCGGCTTTCCACTGGTTTGCTTGTGCTTTGCATAGTGTTTGGTAACCGACGTGTAAACTAGTACCCCTGGTTACCAAACACTATACGAAATTAATTATGGAGGGTATGTACATCTAATAGAGAAAATGGGGCAGAGCTGGGGAGGGGAAGAAGAGGGGGAGACAGCTACTGCTAGTTTAATCGGGAGAGTATATTTGCACCGTCAAATCTGATAGGTCCCATCGGATTCAATAGGTCATCGAATCCATACATAGTGCATTTAGTGTTATAACCGGCAACTATTTGCAAAGGAAATGGAGCTTGGCTGACGTAAAAATGTTAAGAGAAAAGGGTTCTACATTGAACAGTCAATTTAGTGTCGAATAATTAACATATACTTAATTGATTCATTACTCATCGAGATAAGCTTTTGAGTGAAAATGGATCCTGCTTAATAAATTATTGAGTTTGAACTTGCATATGATCAAGGTGGCAATGTGATGTTTAACACACATCGCACTAGTTTTCTAATGAATCTACAGTTTATTTGTTGTTGTCCTACTTGGTTATATTTTTAAAGATTATATTTTTAATTTGTTTCCTTGTCTTACTTTCACTTTAAAAATTATGTTATGACATTCGGTGATTTGTTTCAATTTTAGTAGTTATCATTTAGATATTTAAGATTTAGTAGGACAAAATTTCTTTTTTAGCTTATCTATTTCCCTTTTAAAATAATAATTATCATATGTTCTTTTAGGAATAATATGCATATTGTTTCCTTATAATGTAGCTTATTCTTTTGATTTGTGACATAATATGAGAGAATTTTCTTTGAATTTGCGCCTATGAGAGTGTTGTGCCCTTGTGTGTTTTCGGACTGATTTATCCATGTTTATCATCTGTTTCTACTGTGACACAGAGTTGACGACAAACAAGTTGATATGCAGTTTTGCCAATTTTGTGATTTGGTCTATTTAGTCTTCATATATCCCTCCTACAAATAAAATGTATGTCTTCTTTGAAGGCGATTATAGCCAGGTGGTACTGATACTACCATAACCACCCTAACATGGGCGGTCTCTTTGTTGCTAAACAACCTTCAAGTTTTGAAGAAAACTCGAGAAGAACTAGATGCTTAAATCGGTAAACAAAGACATGTGAAAGAGTCGGACATTACGAATCTAACTTACCTACATGCCACAGTGAAGGAGACCCTTCGATCACACCCTGCAGCCCCACACTCTGCACCAAATTTATCAACTGAAGATTGCATCATGAACGGGTACTATGTGCCCAAAGGCACGAAATTGATCTTGAACTTACGGAAAATTCAGACCGATTGAAAAGCATGGCCCGAACCAATGAAGTTTAGGCCTGAGAGGTTCCTGAGTAGTCATAAGGATGTTGATGTGAAGAACCCTGAGTTTGACTACTTGCCATTCGGAGGCGGTAGAAGAATTTGTCCCGGGTGTCCTTTGACCTTCAATTGGGGCATTCAATGCTCTCTAGGTTCCCACACACTTTCGAGGTATCGACTCCCGACAACTCACCGGTGGATATGTCGGAGGGTTTTGGAATAACAGTCGACAAGGTGATGCCACTCAAGTATTGCTCTCACCAAGATTGTCTGACGAGCTCTACAAATTCACATGAAGCACTAGACGAATGAGAAACAAGTCAATGGGCAAGTTATTACTAAATAAATAGGCTCTCCGGTCAATTATCAGCTAAACATTCAGACAATTGACGATTTCAATCCAGTATGAATTTCCCGAATAAATTGGAAATAGGTTGGTGCTTCACTATGGCGAGAGGAACTTATAAAGATGTTAAGCTAATGGATATTTCGCATTTGCTTCGAGATGTCTCGATTATGATATGTAATGTTTTTTCTTACTTTGTGTGTGCTTAAAATGATCCTCCACACTTAATACACGTTGGGTACTTTTGAGCTTCTCCCACTCCAAAAGTTAGTTGAAACGGTGAGACTTTTCCTCATACTTAAAAATTGACCATCAACCATTTCACAACCAATGCGAGATAACTCCAATAATATTCATTGAAGGAGCCTAGATTCAAATTGAGGTGGGAGAAGAGAGAGGCGAAATTCATAGTTAATTGTTTGCTCTTAGGTTGAGCAGTAATAGTAAGAGAAGGGCAATCACTTATTTTTAAAAGGGTTAATACTACGAAAAATTTCAAATTGGTACATATATGACAAATTTACCCCAAATTGGCACATATCTTTGTTGTCTGTCTTGAGCAATATTTTTGGACTGCTATTCTATAAAATAATATCAAAGTCTCTTCTAAACTGAACAAGTTATGGGCCAAAGGAAATCTTATTAAAAACTAGCAGAGTGACGTGAGCATATATTATCAAAGATCATATTTTTTTTTATTTTGTTTCCTGGTTTTACTTCAATTTATAAATTAGGGATATGTTCACTAGAAGTTCTAAAACTTGTTAAATTGATTCAATCGAGTCCTAAAGTTAACACCGTCAATTTGTCTAACAGAAAATGCTAAAATGACATTTTGAAATGAATTTCTCTCTCCTATGTGGCATTTTTTTATTACTATTCTATTCAAATCTTATATAAATTGAATTAAAAAAACTAAAAAAAATCTAAAAATTACTTAAAAAAACAAAACTTAAAAAAAAAAGAGCTAGGGCTAAGATGGGAGTTGTGGCCATCACCGAGGGGCCTCGGCGGAGGTTGCCCGGAGAAGTCGGTTGAGGTCCACGAGCCCAAGGTGAGGGTAGCTGGCCCCGAGCAAGGGCGCCTGGTTCGAGTGTCGGGCACTGCTCCGAGCCTAGAAGGTTGTCGGCCTTCGCTTGGGGCTAGTGAGGCCTTGTTCGGGGCTGGCGAGGCTTGCCGGTCTCAAGTGAAGGTTGAACATCGCCCAAATTTGGGTGCCCTCAACCCAGACCCCGGGCAAGCCTTGCTGATCCCAGACGAGGGTCGGCGTCACCCAAATCTAGGCGCCCTCACCTAGGCCTAGTGAGGGTGGCCGGCCCTCGCTTGGGGCTGGTGAGGCCTCCCTGGGGACTGGCGAGAGCCGGCCCCGCCGGCCACCCTCAACTAGGGCCGGCGACATCCGCCGGACCCCCTCCGGCGAAGCTACTTCTCTCTTTTCTTTTCTTTTTCCAGTTTTGTTTTGTTTTGTTAATTTTTAGTTTTTTAATTTAATTTAAATAATATTTGAATAAAAATGCCATGTAGGAGAGAGAAATTCATTTTAAAATGTCACGTCAGCATTTTCCGTAAACAAATTGACGATGTTAACTTTAGGACTCGATGGAATCAATTTGACAAGTTTTATGACTTGATTACTCTTTTGTAAGTTTTAAGACTCAATTGCACTTTCGCGACAAGTTTTAAAATTTTTAGTGAACATATCCCTAGAAATTATGTTAGGACATTAGGTGATTTGTTTTGATTTTTAGTAGTTATCATTTAGACATTAAAGATGTAGTAGGATAAAATTTCTTTCTATTTGATCTATTTCCCATTTTTAAATAGAAATTTTCATATGTTCTTTTAAAAGAACCTCAGTTGGCGCTTTATTCTAAGCACTTCTAATTCCATGCCACACTCTCCATTCACTAATTAGTTTCTCTGGGACGAGAAGTGCTGCACCAATTGGGCGTAAAATCAAATCCCACGAAGAAGACAACTCCGCCTAATTACATCAACAGAGGCACCAAAACAAGTTCATGATATTAAACAAATATAAGTATAAACACATATATGTGTTAAACTAGGAAACTAATTGTTCACTTACTCCAACAAGGAAATGATTTTCCATATAATTTTCTCTGGGACGAGAAGTGTTGCACCAATTTAGTGTAAAATCTAATCCCACGAAGAGGACAACTTTGCCTAATTCCATCACCAATGGCACAAAAAAGAAACCCACGAAACCCATCATACATACATCAATTATGCAAACTTATTTTATATAGGAAAAAACTCACCAAAAACCCCAAACTTTATCCCCGACATTTACCACATTTTTTTTGTGACACCCCCAAACTTTTTTTTTTACCCCGATATCAAACCCTTTTTCCCTTTTCTATTTTTCTGTTTTTTTTCTTTTTTCAAGCAGTAGCCTCGGGCATTTCCGCCCCCCGCCCGGCCAGGTTTTCCGGCAAGCCTCGCCCGACCCCGTGGCTCGCCCCGCTTTTGGTCTCCGGGCGAGGGCAAGCCTTTTTCCCTTTTCTATTTTCTCTGTTTTTTGGCGGGGGGGCAAGCCTCGCCCGATCTTCGGTGAGGCTCGCCCTCGCGGATCTGGCGCGAGAGCTCGTCGGAAACCTCGCCCGGCGAGGGCATCCCCGGAAAAAAAAAAAAAAGAAAAAGGAAAAAGATCAAAATATCCTAGGTTACTGATATATTGGGGGTAAATGTGTCACAAATAGCAAAGTTTGGGGTTTTGGTATCACAAAAAAAAGTTAAAATTAAATGTGTCCACGGGGGTAAAGTTTAGGGGTTTTGGTGATTTTTTCCCATTCATATATTAATCTAGGAAACTCTTTTTCCCCGCTTCAAAATGGAAATCAAACAAACAACTCCTGTAGGGATTGTTGTTACTTCTAAAAGTCCATCGGAACTTTCCTTATCAAATGGCCAAGCTTTGGATCGGATTTCCTTCACTGGCTCAAACTTGAAACTTATTCTAATGGGCTTGATGGGAATACTAATAAAGTTTCCCCGACTTGTGATGATTGTGTCATGTGGCTAGGCCAGTACGCCTCTTTTCTCGCATTCTAGTCTATGAAGCAAGGGGACGAACCAAAATGTTATAGCATGCCATTTTAAAAAAACAAGTGATTGAACAATAAAATAAACAGATGGAGGAAATAAATTGAACACAAAATTTATGTGTTTTGGTCGATGGGACCTACTCCACGGGGAGAGCAGTACGTCATTTCACTGTAGATCAAATAATAATCTGTATTTACAACCACACTCGAGTCACTCAAACCCTTTTAGTATTTTCCAACCTCAATTATACCCAATATACCTTACATAATATTTAGCCCCAAACACGACCTCACTCTCAAGTTTTGTGGTTCGATCCGAGTGTTGGCACCTATTATACGGAGAGAGTCAGACGCAACGAATCCATTGATTAAGCGAAGAATTACACGATTACAATCGCTCACTCAAGTATTTCCAATCTCTAGATTACACACAAACCCACATTATTTAGCCTCCCGTAACTGATCGTGGCTTCCAAATACTTCCGCCATCGGTAAGACTAGCGATCTCAATTGGATTTACTGCAAAAATTACCCAGTGAAATCGGCGAAGAAGAAGCTCCAAATGTTCTAACGATTTGTGGTCTTTCTTTTGTGCGGCTATAGTACCACAAATCAATTTTCTATGGGGTGAGAAGTGCTGCACCAATTGGGCGTAAACTCGAATCTCACAAAGAAAACAACTCTGCCTAATTATATCAACAACGGCACCAAAACAAACCCACACGATAAACAAGTGCTGCACCAATAACATGCAAAATCAAATCCCACGAAGGAAGACATCTGCCTAATTACATCAACAACGGCACCAAAACAAACCCATGGTAAACATATCCATACATATTAAACTAGGAAGCTCTTCGTTCGTCCACGCCAACGTGGAAATCAATTTCCAGGTCTTTTGGCGGACTCAATCATCTAGCTCTAACAAGGATTTGTTGTTGTTCAAATGTTCGGTCGACCGAAAGTACAATAAGAAGTTCCTAATTTAAATCACATGGCCAGAATTTGGGACGGACTTCATTTAGCGGCTCAAATTCGAGAGGTATTCTACCATGCTTAATGAAGATACTAATAATGCGTCCCCAGATTCTGATGATTGTGTCACGTGGTTAGGCTTGAACACCTCTTTTATCACGTCCTAGTCCATGAAGAAGGGGAAGGTGTATAAATTGGAAGCTCTTCCTTCAGAATTTCACTCATAACTCTACGATGACTCCTTTATTGCAAATGGAGTTTCTGCGTCAAGTCCTGAACTTCACCCTCTTGTATGGAATGATCCTAGCCATCATCATCCTATCGATCCATGTATGGTTCAAATCAAGCTCATCTCGCAAGCTCGCAACACCACCAGAAGTTGCAGGTGGATGGCCCGTCATAGGGCATTTGCCCATGCTAGCAAAATCCCATCTTCCTCACAAGACCCTTGCGTCCCTGGCCGATAAGTATGGGCCAATCTTCACTGTCAGGCTTGGGTTGGTCCCGGCTCTAGTGGTTAGCAGTTCCGAGATAGCCAAAGAATGTTGCACCAAGCATGACCATGCCCTCGCATCTCGTCCACCGCTAATAGCCACTGAAGTCATGGGCTACAACTATGCCTTTTTTGGGTTCGCTCCTTATGGTCCGTATTGGCGCGAAATGAGGAAAATCGTCACATTGGAGCTGCTCTCTATCCGGAGGATCGAGTCATTGCTCAACCCCATAGTGGCCTCTGCAATGGATATTGCCATTAAAGAGTTGCACAAACTTTGGACCGAGAAGAAGAATGATTCAGGTTCTTTCATGTATATAACATAAGTTTAAGATGCTTCATTTTCCATTTTATATGGTAGTGTATTCCATTATATCATAGTTTGGCTCAAATTGGAGGAGAAAATATTTTATGAAACGATTGAACTACTTATGTAGAGAAATAACCCAAGCCAAGCATTAACAGTAAACTAATTACGTGCTACAGTAAACAGAGACATGCGTTTTCGATATACAAAGTTTAACACTATGCCCCTTTATACCCCAGGCCATATATTAATTGACATGAAGCAGTGGTTTGGAAGGTTGTCTATGGGCATTGTCCTTAAACTTGTAGCTAGTAAGGGCTACTACAGCGGCAATGCCACGGTGGCTCAGGAAGAGGAGCAGCGATGCCAGCATGCCTTCAAGGAATTCATGGAATTAATGGGGATGTTTACGGTGGCGGATGCTCTTCCTTTCTTGAGATGGTTGGACTTGGGTGGCCATGAGAAGTCCATGAGGAGGATCGCCAAAGAATTGGACACAATCCTGAGTGGTTGGATAGAGGAGCACAAAGGAGCAGAGAAAGTTCGAGCGAGAATAGGGTTGATCAGGTTTCATAGACGTCATGCTATCGACCCTTAAGGGCATGGAAGTAGGAGGTTTCGATGCTGATACAGTCATCAAAGGTACACTCTTGGTAAGTGTTGTTTTCCAACTCTTGGAATTTACTGCTTTCTTACTTCAAATGTGTGGCGTGTGTGCATAATTCATGCTTGCTTATTTGCAAGCATAGGGTATTTAGCGGTGCAACCAGCAATTCATCTTAAAGGAGATGGAGGTCGGTTGACCTATAAGTGTGAAGTGAAAAGAGTTTCACATTGAAAAATTAATGCGACGTGGAACAATTGATATGTATTCAATTGGTCCATAACTTTTTCAGATAAACTTTTGAGTAAATATGGATCAAACTGATTATGCCATCGAATTTGAATTTAAGCTTCATCTTAGAAATTTTTTAAGATGGGTATCTGACTTCAATTGCGTCTTCTTGTATTACTACAGTGATCAAGATTGCAAGGTGATGTTTAACGCACATCGCACCGACGTGCCTTTTATATCAGCTAGCAAGTTTTCTAGTGAATGTACAATTTTTTGTTGTTGTTTTACTTGAATAATTTTTTGAACTTTTATTTTATAAAACAAAATCCGAGTCTCTACGAGTGAAGGGCCAATAGAAATCTGATTGTTTAACCACCCGGGCGTATATTTTTGAAATATCATAATCTTTATTTATTTCCTTGTCTTTCTTTATTTTACAGATTAAGTTAGGATGTGAGGTGATTTCTTTCATCTTTTAGTGATTATAATTTAGATATTTAAGATGTAGTCCGATAGAATTTTTAATAGTTTATCTTTTTGCTATTTTACAATTAGAATTTCTTTACCTTTTTTTTTCCGGATGTAACTATGCATGATGTTTTATTGTAACGGAGCTTACCCTTTTGAATAATGAAATAATTAAGAGAGAATTTTCTGTGCATTTGCGCCTTTAAGAGTGATTTGCCTTCGTGCGCGTTGTGGATTGATTTGTCCATTTTATCATCAGTTTTCGCTGTGCCACAAAGTTGACGACAAATGACTTTTTTTTTGGTCGAAGACGACATACGACTGGATATGCACTTGTCTTGATAATTTTGTGATTTGGTCTATTTAGTCTTCATGTTTCACTCAACGAATAATATGCATTTCTTGTTGAAGGCCATTATATCAGGCGGTACTGATACCACAACGATCACCCAAACATGGGCGGTCTCTTTGTTGCTAAACAACCTTCCCGTTCTAAAGAAGACTCAAGAAGAGCTAGACGCTCAAATTGGCAGACAACGACATGTGAAAGAATCAGACATTGGCAACTTAACACCTACACGCCGTAGTCAAGGAGACCCTCCGATTACACCCGCCAGGCCCGCTCGCTGCGCCACACGTGTCAATTGAAGATTGCGTCATCAATGGGTACTTTGTTCCCAGAGGCACGAGGTTGATCTTGAACGTTTGGAAGATTCAAACCAATCCAAGAGCATGGCTTGAACCAATGAAGTTTCGGCCGGAGAGGTTCTTGAGTAGTCATAAAAAGCTGATGCGATGGGCCCTAATTTCGACTACTTGCCCTTTGGAGGTGGTAGGAGAATTTGTCCTGGAACATCCTTTGGCCTTCAAGCTGCGCATTCTGTGCTCGCTGGGCTCCTGCATGCATTTGAGGTATCAACTCCCGGAAATGCGCCGGTGGATATGTCGGAGAGTAATGGACTAACGATCGACAAAGCGATGCCGCTCAAAGTAATGCTAGCACCGAGGTTGCCTAAAGAGTTCTACGAATTCACATGAAGCACCAGAAGAATGAGAAAAAGTCGATGGGCAAGTTACCACTGAATAAATTGGCTCTTCATGTCGAGCTTTTATCCTGTCATTATTAGCTGCCTCATTCAGACAATCATTGATGTCAATCCAGTATGTCTTTCGTGAATAAATTTGCTTTGAAATAATAAACTGTGCCGCTAAATATCAAGTGTTTCGTCAAGCCGTGAGAATGTACTAATTTTTTAAGCTCGCATGTCCCTGAACGAGCATTACAAAAGATGCTATGAATATAATATTTCATGTTAGAAAGTCTTACGAAGCTGAAACAAATATAATCTTTCTTCTCGTCTCCATTTCAACAATCGATTATGAGAAGAAAATAGCAAACTGTAATAGGAAACTAATTAATGAAATAAAACACCGGGGACGTGGCTAATGATCCAAACAAATGCTCTATAATTCTTCACCGTTCTTAAGAAACAATTCAATTAAAAGATCTGCTTGCCCGGCCCCATAATCATGAAAATTAATTTCGTCAATGTTTCTCAAAGGAAAAATGGCACAAATGGTAATTGAATTTTGGCCAAATTTGCAATGTGATCCATGTTATTTAGCAAAATAAAATAGTAAATCATCGAAAGTTTAGGACTAATCAATTATATGACGAAAGAAAGCCAGTATGGCTTGATGCTATCAACGGAAAAAGGAAAAAATTATATCCATTTTTTAATACTAATCAATTGTAACATAGCTTCATTGGTGCAAGCATAACTTTATTGGTTATATCCCCATTTGCATTGTAACTACTAAATCATATCGCCCCATATTTGAGAGCGTGCAACGTCTTTTTATTTTATCTTTCATGTGTTTCCCCGCATTCTCTCCTAGTTAACATTGACCTTAATTACTTCTTGGACAGATCCATGTTACTCATCTCTTTTTGGACAGGTCTCTTACAGTTCATGTCATTGTTTAATCTCTGAGGTGGTAATAGTAATCATATAAGCAGCATCCTCCCCAAGTACAGAAAGAAATCGACATACAAACGACCTAACTTCCGAGAATAGTCAATATGGATTGATTTGAAAGACGGACATGTACTTGAAAGTTTTTAAAAATATATGTGGAAAGCGATGTTCTTCACAAATTTGCCTAAAAGTATTCTCTTGCGTTTTTTTTCAGTTTCGTCCTCAGTGGAGGAAACATTTTTTGAAGTCAAAGATCTTTGTTTCTTTCTAGACCTTTTAGAGTTTGTTTGCTATTCTAGGTTTCCAAATTTATGTTTTTCTTGCTCTTTAAGTTTCCAACGTGAAAAACCAATTTCCTCACAGAAGTCACAGTGCCCACTACAGAGCAAAGAAGGCAAATCCTGGAATTTTTTCTTCGTGAGCCTTGACTGCAGTTGTTTGGGACCTTCTCCCAGGAAAGAGGATCTTTCTTGAGCATCTTCTACAGGAAATGCATAACCTTTGAGATCTTTGGCACAAAGTCTCTTAGGTAAGTTACAACTAGAAACTGTTGTACTTGCTTGTGAAATGGATTTTCGTCAGGGAACTTCTTTATTGCATGTACTTCAAAGATTCTTGTCAGGGAATTTCTTTATTGCATATACTCCAAGAATACATACATGATCAAACTTGATGGGGCTGGTAGAGTCAATAATCACAATGCAAGTGGGGATATTAGCCAATAATGTTTGGTGAAGGAGAGAGTGATGAGTTGAGAATGACCCGTGTGTATAAACGAATAAAAGAAGGAAAATCCTGGAATTTATCTTTGAGAGCTTCCACTGAAGTTGTTTGAGACCTTTTCCCAAGTAAGAGAATCTTTCCTGAGCATCTTTTGCAAGGGACGCATAAGTTTTGTAATATTTAGCACAAAGTTTCTTAAATAATTTACAATACCTAAAAATTGATGTACTTGCTTGTGAGATAGATTTTCGTCAACGAACTTCTTTATAGCATGTACTCCAAATATTCTGGTCAGGGAACTTCTTTATTGCATATACTCCAATAATACATATATTATCAAACTTGATGGAGCCGATTGATTCAATAATCACAATGCAAGTAGGGATAGTAACCAATATCTTTTTTGTAAATGAGAGGACAATAAGTTGAGAATGACCCACCTGTATAAACACAAAATAAAAAGGCAAATCCTTGAGTTTTTCATTGAGAACTTTAACTACAGTTGTTGGGGACCTTCCTCAAGGACGATGTCTTCCTTGAACATCTTGTGCAGAGGATGCATAAGCTTTGAGATCTTTGGCTCAATGTTTTTTAGGTAATGTACTATACCTAGAAAGTGCTAAACGTGGCTCTTGTCGGTAATTGCTACTAGTGTCGACAGGAAGAACCGTGAACTACTCTTGCTGGACGTGGCTCTGCACCAAAAGTTTCAAATGAATTCTTGCCCTTTTTCGATCTCACGAATCTTTTAGCTTGATCCCCTCTTGGTTGGTTTTCGTCTTTTCTCAAGCTCACTTCGTGCGTGTGGGCTGACCTGGACTCCGCCCATCACGTCTGTCACGTCCAAGGAATTATTGTTTTGATTATTTTTAAAGTCACATCTTAAATATATTCATACTGGTTGACGAAATCAAAGTAACGGGTTGGTTCCTCGTCCATAAACGATGTTACCTACCTACGACAATAGAACGAAACTCGCTGGACACGTTTACATCTTTACACAAGTACTATCGTCATAGATTTCCACTGCCTGACGTAGGGATGAGCCCAAACAATGTCTCCGGCCACTAATTTTTAATCCTTCTCTTTTCTTTTGCAATATAAACTTGGAGCTTAAAATCCTCGCTGGGCACCGTACAAACGTTTTTTATTAACAAATTATTTCAAGCTATCATATTCAGAAAAATATTTTTCAAATCATTTATCTTTTACTTGATAGAAAATTATTTCCATGAAATTATTTTTCGACTTCTCAATATTTAGATGACAGAAAACTAATCGATTTTTTGAAAATGTTTTTTATAAATTGAAAACAACAAGCTTAGAATTAAAGATAACAAATTTCTCTTTTGACAAGAAGGAAATCACTTCCACTGTTCCATGAAAATAGATAATTTTTCTTGAAATTCAGGAAAATGTTTTCTTCTTTTCAGATTAGAAAATTCATTTTTTTTTAAGCTTTAAGCATGCATCTTCTCTGTGAACATAAATTGTTATCATTTTCGGTAAACCAAATACATGAAGGTCTAAAGGTTTAATTCACAAAATTTTTTTTCACTCTAGTAATGTGTTGATTTTGCCACTAGGTGGTAAGGGAATTGGGGGATCGAGGCCGCTAGTAACACAAAAATAGGGTTCGACTCCCTCACTCTGTAAAAAGACAAAACAAAAATTTGAGAGAAATAAGAGATAGAGATAGAAAAGACTAAAATAAAAGACATGTTGGTTTCTCGTACATAAAAGATGTACTTAAGTACAAGAATATAATTAAACTCGATGAACGCGTAAACATCTAATAGAAGTACTGTCGTCATAGATTTCCACTATAAATTTGGAGCTTAAACCCTCAAAGGGCATCGTACCCGTTTCCTCGGTGCTTCTACGCATTATATGCAGCAAAAATGGTCTCTCTGCTTCAAGACCTATCCCCCTTGTCCAGAATAATCCTAGCCATCCTCGTCCTATCAGTCCTTGTATTATTTACATCGAAATCATCAAGCAAGCTCAAATCACCACTAGAAGCCGCAGGCGTATGGCCCGTCATAGGTCACTTGCCCATGTTAGTGAAATCCAAGCTTCCCCACAAGACCTTAGCATCCATGGCCGACCAGTACAGACCCATCTTCACCATCCGGCTCGGGATGTTCCCAGTCCTAGTGGTGAGCAGTTTGGAGATGGCCAAGGAGTGTTTCACCAAGAACGATGTCGCATTGTCCACTTGGCCATAGCAATTGGCCGTAGAGATCCTGGGCTATGGCTACGCCATGTTCGGATTCGCGCCATATGGCCCATACTGGCGTGAGATGAGGAAGATGGCCACCTTGGAGCTGCTCTCAAACCGAAGGGTCGAGTTGTTGCTCAACCCTATTCTGGCCTCAGAAGCGGACATGGCCATTCAAGAGCTGCACGAGCTTTGGATTGAGAACAAGGATCAGGTGATGCTTCTTCTGATACTGATGATCATTGGATGTGTTGTTTTGGTTGTTCTTGATGACAGGCCTTTTCATGGTCGTTTTTTTATAATTTTTCTTTTTTCGGTAAGCAGCGGTCGTTTCATAGTATAGGTGAGCTAGCTGAAGAAATGGTTAAAATTCAAATTCACGGAGTCTTGTTTCTACCTTTTGGTACGTTTATGGCTATTTAATAAAATAAAGGCTCGAGTTAATCATTGCATACCGGCAGACAAAAAAAAAAATCCGATGCTTGTGCTATCTTAGTCAAGGGAATTTATTACGAAATGGACACCCTAAATGGAGTGGTGAGTCCGGTGAGGCATTCAACGAAGTCCATGTTCTAATAATTTGCGGGACTTGGTTGACGGTTCAGGAAGGACTGCCCTGTGGTTGACATGCAATCCTGGTTCCATTCATCTAGCAATCTTTGCAAATACAAATGATCACATACTTAGCTCACCCATCTAGGTCTCGATTCGTATCTTTCTTGGTTCATAATTCATGAGACTAGTGAGGGTATTTGCGGTAGCTCGGTCAACTAACCATGAGTTTTCTTGCCGTAAAAGAAACTACATAGAATGACAAAGGAGATCAATGGTGTATTTTCCAAGATTGAGTATCCGTTTCCTCAATTCTTTTATTTCGTGAGAATAATCGAAACATCAATATAGCATAACATCTGGGAAAATTGTCAAATCAATCTTAAACCTATTATACGGCGGCCAATTCAGTCCTAAACATTTTAATTTTGTCAATTCAGTCCTAAACCTTTTAAATTCTTGCTAATTGAGTCCTTCCGGCTAATTTTGGCTTGCCGGCGTTGATGTGGCCGCCAGCCCTCGCCGGCTATCCGGTCAACGCTGACGTGGCAATTTTTAATTATTTTTTTTCAATTTTTTAATCTTTTTTTTCTTTTTCTTCTTTCTTTTTTCTCTGCTGTCTCCCCTCTGGTCGGTCTGGCCACCGACGGTCGGCTAGAGGGGAGGGCTGGCGAGGCCTCTGGCGAAGCTCACCCCGTCGGCCACTGGCCAGGGTGAGCCTCGCCGGCCCTTGGCTGGGCCGGCGAGGCTCAGCCAGGGGCCTCACGTAACATCTAGTTCATTCTGATTCATTAGGCCATGTCATGGTCGACTTGAAGGAGTGGTTTACAAAGTTGACTCTGAACGTGATCGTCCGAATCGTGGCCGGAAAGCGCTACTGTGCGGTGGATGAGGAAGAGGAGCAGCGGCGCCACAAGGCAATACGAGAGGTCTTCCAGTTCTTGCGGATGTTTATAGCGGCAGACGCTCTTCCTTTCTTGAAGTGGCTCGACTTAGGGTGACATGAGAAGGCTATGAAGAGTACTGCAGAAGAACTAGACAAAATTATTGGTGGTTGGTTATAGGAACACGAGGAATAATAAGGATTTGAGTGAGACCAACGGTAATGCAGATTTCATGGACGTCATGCTTTCGATCCTTAACGACAAGGAAACTGGAAGTTATGATGCTGATACAATTATAAATGCCACATGCTTGGTAAGTTTTTGTTCCCTCCCTCTTAGACTTTTCACGAAAAATATGACATTTCTGAAAAATATTTTTCAGTGTTTGGCTGCAACCTGAAAATAAACTAGAAAATGTTTTTCACCATTTGATCGGGAAAATCTGATTTAATTACCAAAAAATTCATATTTTTTAATTCATATTTTTCTTTTCTTTTTTTCTTTTTTTTTTGGTTATTTTTTCTTCTTCCTCATCTGGTCACCAGCCACAATGATAGCTTGCGACCGGCCATAGGCAAGGGACAAGCTCACCCTAGTCTGGCAAGGCTCAACCTCGCCAGATTTCGGCAAGCTCGAGCCTTGCCGGATCCGGTCAGTTAGGTGAGACTCGAGTTTGCCCGAGGCTTGCGAGCTCGACCCTTGCTTGAGGTCACCAAAGCCTCGCCAACCTCTGGCAACCTCAGTCAAGCTCGAGCCTTGCCTAAGGCTGGCGAGGCATGAGCTTGCCGAAATCTGGTGAGGTCAAGCTTTGCTGGCTTTGAGTGAGCTCGTTCCTCGCCTATGGCCAATTGCCAACCATTGCGGCAAATTTACCAAGGAAGAAGACAAAAGAAACAGAAAAAAAGGAAAGAAAAGAAAAAATAAAAAGAAATAGAAAAATAGAAATAATTAAAAAATTCGCTTTTTAAATGTTTTATAAAACAAACTTTTCATTAATTAATGACCTTAGCTCGAGCATCGAGAACCCAAGCATGGCCTTCGCGGACCCAGGCCTCAGCTTGGGACTAGAGCTCAGCGTTGGGGACTCGGGCACGACCTTTATGCACACAGGCTTGGGTCTTTGGGGCATCGAGCAAGGGCACTAGGGCTTTAGGCTCGACCTCGATAGACCGCAGGCGTGGAAACCGGGGGCCCTTACTCGGCCTCGATGGACCCAAGCCCGGCACCAAAACCTTGTCCTCAATGCTGGGGACCTAGGAACCAATTCGGGATTTCTATGTCCAAGCGTAGAACTTCGGGTTCAATCGCCGATACATAGTTATATTTTGGAAAATATTTTCTGATTTTTCAAAGAGGAAATCATTTTTTCTAAATTTAAGCATAGGTTTTTCATTGACCCATTAACTCATTTTTCTAAGCGAACCAAACACCAAAAAATGAGAAATATTTTCCTAAAAAATATTTTCTGCAAAATAAACGTAGCCTTAGAGTAATCCATTCTTCCTCGCAATGATAGTTGCCCACATATCAATGTAAAAGGGGGCAATTTTCCATAGGTTTAGTTAAATTCAACTAGGGTGAGCATGATCCAGATGGTCCAATTCCAGAGTTGAAACCACATAAACCGAATAGGAAGGGATAGGTTTAGGAAACCTGAACTGATAATCAAACTGATTTAACATAAAACCAACCTGGAACTGAACCGATGTAAGTTGGTTTAAGGGTAGACTGGGAGCCCATCCTATCCTACAATTTGTTTAAGTATATTAAAATATATGAATACTGGCATTTAAAGTCGTTCGTAGCCATGTCGAATCTGTTCACTACTTGTAAATCAAATTAATGTTTGAGAGACATTCAATTAGTTTTTTTTATGGCGTTTTGAAAGCAAAACCGAAATTTCTCTAAGTGTCTTAGCACATTACTAAGTTTTTTTAACATATTCTTCAATAAATTTACAAATTCTAGATATATTTGTTTCGCTAAAAATGAATAATTTAGAAAACATTTCCCTAAAAGTTATTGCTTGTATTGCTTAGAAAAATAAATGAACAAAAAAAAATTATTGTCATCCATGAAAATGTCGATAATGAAAACATTTTACATTGATCATTAATTTCAAGTGATATAAAACATAATTTTTAGGTTAATATTTTCCAAATCATTAACTTTTCGTGAAACAAATGGAGCTTCTAAAAATACAGTCTAACAAAGATCTAAAGAAAAATGATAAACATATCATTAAGAAAAAAACAGATTTTCTCTCTTTTTCTTTGATACGACTAATTATAAAACTTAAAAATTAATTTTTCCCCTTTTATAAAATATGCACATTGAACAATAATATCGGTATAATTAAGCTTGATAATTGAAAAATTACGTAGATTGGAAATCAAGTAAATCAAAGAACCCAATTTGCAGATAAAAATGCTTGGAGCACTCAATTACACAAGCTGCTCAATTTAGAAGACTAAATTTGCACTTCAAGTAATTTCTCATATAACATTGTGGGCTTATTTTTATTATTAAATTAATGCCATGGGCACATGATCTTAAATTAATGTCATGGGCACGTGACCTTCATATGTCACTTCTAACGAGGAATATATATTGCCCGTATGTGAAGGCCGCGATGGTCACCCTGACATCGGCAATCTCACCGTTGCTCAACAACCTTTACATCCTGAAGAAAGCTCAAAAGGAGCTCCACGCTCAGATCGGCAAGCAGAGGCATGTGAAAGAAGCGGACTTCGCCAGCCTAACATATCTCCAAGCCATAGTGAAGGAGACCTTCCGATTGCATCCGGCAGGCCCACTCTCGGCGCCGCGCTTGTTGACCCAGGATTGCATTGTCGGCGATTACCATGTGCCTAAGGGCACGAGGTTGATCTTGAACATCTGGAAAATCCAAACTGGCCCTAGGACTTGGCCCGATCCATTGAAGTTTAGGCCGGAGAGGTTCTTGAGCAGCCACAAGGACGTCCATGTGCAGGACTCCAACTTTACGCTCCTACCATTTGGAGGTGGCAGGCGAATCTGTCCCGAAATATCTTTCGGACTTGAGACAGTGCATTTTCTTCTAGCTAGGTTCTTACATGCTTTCAAGATATCTACCGTAGATGATTTGCCGGTGGATATGTCTGAGATCTTCGGATTGACGAATAAAAAGGCGACCCCACTTAAAGTTATGCTCAAGCCGAGATTAACTCGGGAGCTCTATCAATTGAGGTAATTGATGCCGGAGCATTCTTTGAAGACCATTAATTCAGCTACTTTTGAACTAGTAAAACTTGGAGACCTACAACCAATTGTATTTATTTATCAGATTTTCAAGGTCTAGTAAATGTTGTATAAGTTTACAGAGTGCTTATTTAATTGTAGTTGTTTCCTAGTAAAAATAGTTTTGTCTTTCCTACAAGTCTTTTTGTCTTTCCAATGATTCTTGATAATTACTCATACTTGGAGGGGGTTGTTCCACGATCAATTATATAAGCAAGTTATCCTTAGATTAATTACTTACGAGTGGCGAGTATTGCTCTTGTCCCTTAGGTAGATTCTTACAGGTGATAAGTAACCTATTAATTTAAGTTCTCACTTGTGTTACCTCATATATCTCTACACTCTCTCCGACGTCAGTAAGAGAGAATTTATTTATGAAAGGAAAGATCTTTAAAATGTACAACTAAGCGAATGTGTATGCTCTCTCTGCATGCGTGGCTCTTAAAGACATAATTACATATCTAGACTTTTCAAATTGAAGTTGCTGACCTGGAACAAGAAAATATTGGATGGGCTGGCCCCTCTACATCACCGGGAGGCCGGCCCATTCAATGATCGGCACGTGGTGCCTCGTGTCGGTCAGGTCCCGTTATCTCTCACCTCTGTGCTTACGTTTCTTCGTTTTTCTCACGGCTGCCATGGCCATTGTCACGCCTCGCTTTCGCGCCCATTTGGGGGTATTTTCATTTATCATGAATGAGGAAGCTGTCCCCAAATGGACTATTAAGGTCTGAAATGGATTTTTCGCCTAAACGTCTCACAAACATCCCATCACTAGACGAACGAGGATCTCTCCCAGACCATACCTCATGAGACAGGGGTATTTATTTTTTAATTTTTCTATTTAACGTAAGTTTTGCTTTGGAGTCGCCATTAGTCTTTATTAGTCGACTAAAAACCTAATCGAGGTATGGGAGAAATACCATGATCTCTACGAACTAGAGATTACATGGGTAAGGGGACTTGATTATGCTAATGATCCCAAATCGAGATCCCTAACGCCATTTCGGTGCCTAAAATGATACAGAGTATCTAAATGTGTCACACGAGTTCGCAAGGCCTATCCACTAATTCTAACCGTTATAATTGGGAGAAATTAACTAATCAATAAGGAAATGTGCAAACAGTTTCAATCAAACATAGTAATCCTAAAATGGTCTTTCAAATGAAAATCGATCAAAACACTCAAATCCTAGTAAAGTCCCTGAGGCTTGTTCATTCAATGGATTGTCTAGTTTTAGGTTTTTTTAGGGGGGAAAGACCCCTTTGGGGGGTTAAATTCCTTTTAGGATTTTTTTAGGGGTTAAAACCCTTTATAATCCCTAAACTAAGGAATCTTCAAAAATATCACTTGGGCATCTCAAAAATTTAAATGTCACTCAAAGTGGGTGGCACAATTATTAAGCCGATTCTCAGAAAAGTTTTGAAATTTTTTTAAAATTTCCCCTAGCTTTTATGAATTTTCGAATTTTCAGATTTTTATAAGAATTTTTGAATTTTTCTAATTTTTATGGATTTTCTGAATTATCTAATTGTTTTTGAAATTTTCTGAATTTTCTAAAAATTTTATGATTTTTTTTTTTCTAATTTTTTATGATTTTTCTAATTTTTATGAATTTTTTATTCATTTTATTCATTTTTTATTCTCACCTGGGATCGAACCGGATCGATTCAAACAAGTCTGACCGGTTTGGACCGGATTGATTGGTCTCCGGCGAATTCCCGGCGAGCACAATGCCAAAAACGGCACCGTTTCTTCTCTTTTTCTCTTAGGCATATTGACAAACACTTGGTGGGCATGAGTTTGTTTTTTATGTTTTCAAGGCCGCTACTTTAAATCAATCTCCGACAATCCTCCGATCACATTCTGACTGCCACCTTAGCTCCTAAATCAACTATCCCACACCATCTAACCACCTAGCCCCGCCAGACCACCGCCAGACAGCCATTGGTCGGTGAAAACCGAGCCTAACAACACTAACTCGAAACTGTCATAATCAAATACTTCTAACATTCAAATTATCAAACAACACATCTTAGCCGTTTCTAGCAATCAAAACAACAAGAAGAACATCAGATAGGATCAGAAACACTAACTTGATTAGCCATTAGTCGCTTGAAAGTATTCCGGTGAGGTTTGGGAGCTTCGGCGAGGATGATCATAGGGGCCGACTCAAGGTAATCACACAATCATGATCCAAAATGCATCAAATAACAAAGTAAATGATCAGAAATACGTATGTGGCATCAATAATCACAATCACAAATAGAAAATCGCTGAATCAAACATAATAAGGTTCGATAAATCATTCAAACATTTCACGAATGGTTGGTGTGTGTGAGCGAAAGCATTTTTACCTTCTTCACGGAGGTTAGATTGGAAATTTGGAGCAACAAGGAAGCTCTAGGATGATTCTCCTGCACTTGTTCTTCAAGCACGTGGTCACCGTTTCATCGGAAAAAAGCCTTGGATTTGTTGATCGGGACTAATTTTTAGACCTTCCCGATCAGTCTCGCTTCCGGACCTTGGTGAGGAGGTTCACCGTAGAGACCAATTTGCGGCGATTTTTTCCAATCGGAATAAGCGCCAATCGCTTCGGCTTGAAGGACCTCTACTCACTCTCTCTATTTCTCTCTCTTGTTCTCTCTGGATTTTGATTCGAGCACCTTTTGTTTGTGACAAGTTTTCCATCCTTTTTCTTCTCCTTTCCCCTCTCGGTTCTTACCCCCAATCGACTGACTGATTGGTTATAACGGATGAGGATGGATAGCCGGAGATTCTCCAGCTGTCCAATCTTGTTTTACACATGCTGAATAAGAATTTTAAGTCGTCGAAGAGATGGGGTTGAGCTAATATTTTCTTCTCCTTTCCCGCGCATTGCCTAAGCCGGGTGAAGGGGATGACCAACTCGGGTCGAGTCGGGTTCGATCTGATTGACCCGGGTTGGTCTAAATTTGCAAATTCGATCCAATTTTGACCTAATTTCACGATTTTAACCCCAAATTTCAAATCCTTTACATTTTTACCTCAAAATATGAATCAATTGGAATTTTCATCCTCATTAAACCCAAAAATTTTGAATTTTGTATTCGGTTTAATTGGGTTTTTTATCAATTAAGGGTCCAAATGATCTAATTAGGTAAACTTGAGATCAAAATTGAATTACCCATGTTCAATTAACCCTATGGAAGGTATAGGTTTCAATCAAAAATTTCAACTTGAATTAAGATTCCCAATTTGGTCTTAAAATTCCTAATTTTCAATTAATTTTTGGGGCTTTTCAATTCTTTTGTCAATTTGTGAAATTGGACCGACCAATATGAAATTCAAGGTCCCAAAATAAATTGTTGTGAGGACACCATAGCCCAAAAATGACTAAAACTGAATTAATTGGATTTTTGGCTCAATTAGGATACGAAATTACCCAATTTTGGGAAAAACATATCCCCAACTGAAATTTTATAAAATTGAAACTACAGTGCTGAAATTGGAATTAAAATAAGACTAATGGATATTTTGTTGAATTTTTGAATTCCATTTATTATTTCCTTTTTCAGCAAAAACGAAATTGAGGAAAAATTCATGAAGAATCTAAAAAAATTATTTTTTGTTTAGGAATAGGTTTCTACGCATGGCCAAGGTTCCTAATCCAAGTTTTCATGATTTTTTATGTAAAATTGAAAACTTGCCTAAAAATCATGTGTCAACAGTCATGGAGGTTGAACCCAAGTCTCGCGGTTGCCATGGCCACGGCAACTCGAGTTTCGAGCACATAGATATGGCTGTTCTCTTGAGCATGAGCTCGAGGTCAAAGTAGCTGTTAAAATATATCTCGAGTTTTAGCCCGAATATGAAAGTTTCCTTTTTCAAGTAGGTTTCCTAATTAAATGGTTTCCTAGTTAAAAAAAGTTTCCTTAAACAAGAGGTTTTCTACTTTGGATCAAATTCTTGCTTATAAATAAGAAGGAGATGTTATTTGTGAACATCATAAAGGAGGAGTTTCTGCTAGTGAATTACACTCGGAGGATATCTAAGTGTTTGTAGTGATTAAATTTTGCGTTAAGGTTTGTATATAATTCTTTCGTGAGATTGAGAAATTATTTCGTGAGAAATTATTGGGGCTAAACATTACATGAGTTATTAGGTGTAATTCGGACTTGAGAAATACTTAAAAATGTTTAAGTGATTCGGTGTGTGGTCATGTCTATTGTATAGTTTGATTTCCGCAATAGCAGCCATGGTCACACTCATGGTTGCCATAGCTCGAGCTCGCGACCACGGTCGCTCGAGCTCGAGATCGAGCTCCGTGGCCATGGTGGCAACAAGAAGAAAAGCAAGCACACGGGGAAGGAGGAGAGAGATCACATAAAGAAGACGCAGCAATGAATGAAGAGAGACAGGAGGCAACGAGAAAATATTGCGTGCCTCTAGGGATTCCACCGTGGAAAAATACCCACTCTGGCGCGGCGACACGTGTCCGAGAGGGCCCACATGTCAGGAAGACTCTCCCGCTCCCACGCCACTGAGCTGAGCTGAAGCTGGGCGAAAATTTTTGAAAAACAGCCCTCTCTCTCCACACTCCCTCTCTCTCTCTTTCGCGCTCCCCATCTGCCCTGCACACTCTCTCTCGCTCTTTCGCGCTTCCCATCTGCTCTCTACTCTGCGCTCCGTCTCCCTCACCCGCTTAGGCACCCCATCCACGAACGAGGTCCGCTACCTCCGACGAGCGGGGTCCGTCTCCTCGCGCCGACGCCGACGCCGCCTCCGGCGAGTGACGGCCTAGCCTCCGCCTCCGCCCTAGCCTCTGACACCTCCGACGAGCGAGGTTCGCCGTTGCCGACGAGCGACGTCCGTCGCCTCCCACGAGCGAGGTCCACTATCCCCGACAAGCGAGGTCTGTCTCCTCGCGCCGACGCCGACGCCGCCTCCGACGAGCGACGCCCTAGCCCCCGACGCCCATGCCGAAGACGCCTCCGACGAAGCCCGACGCCGACGGCATGCTTATTGGGTTTTTGAATTGAGGAGTGTCGGTTGATAATTGGAAAATGGGCATGCTCTCTCCTTCTCGTGTAGGGGAAGACCCAATCCGGACCGTGTGCTGGGACGTCATTCCGGGCCTCCCACGAGATCCACCGCTGCCCTCAATATGCATTGACTTGAATAGGGACGATTCTTTAAGCAGCAAGTCGATTGTTTTGCAAATTGACAACAAATCTCAACAAGTTTCTGCAAGTAAGGTCCTTACTGGGAAGCGCTATTCAATTACCCTAGCATAGACGCTTGTTAGTAATGGCATTAATGCATAAAACTGTAGTTTCTTGTATATGTGACTGCATGTCATATTTGAATTTTCTCACGTTCATTGTGTTTGGGACATCATAGGTGATCTTCGCCACTCCCCACAAGACAGACTAAGCAAGGGTGCATCAGGAAGAGGCCGGGATGAAATATACTTGAAACTCCGCACTAGCACAGGTAATTTCTGGCTTGAAGTTGTTTCTGTGTGATGGTTAAATTGACCTCATGTTGCTTAATCGATGAAGAAAATCATAAGCAGATTGGCACATATTTTCCTACTTTTGGATGAGTTTATTCTGTTTTAAAACACTTGCCGAATTTTAATAGCTAGGTTTTGCACATCCTATACCCCCACTCATTGATTTGTAATCACATGGAATGTGTATCTGGGAGTTGACATGTGCATCAACTTCAGATACCACCAAGGTGGCTGACTTGCCAAGTTTAAACTCAATGGTTCAGCTTCACGGTGAAATGTCGGCATTAAGGTCAATTTTATTTTCTTCGATATATGGTTTTAGGTACAGGGGCCGATCTGAAAACCTATCTTTTTCTTTTTAATATCTGGTAGTTTTATTGGAGGCTTATGTCAAAATTGTAAGAATAAACAATTGAATCTTGTGACTGGCCTGGCAATTATCACTAGATTGGATTTCTCATGATGCCATGATGATTTGTATCCCTAACTGTTCTTTCCCTTCTTTTCTTGTTATTTTCAGTTCCACTGTTAAAGCTCATTGATTTACCTGGATTGGATCAAAGAGTCATGGATGATTCAGTGGTGAGGAATGAAAACTTTTCTCCAACATGGCTTAATTTAAAAATTGCTTGTGTGCTGCTCAATGCTTTTAACCATTGTTGCATCATGTGCTTCTCAGTTAATTGTGTAGGTGCATATGTCTTTTTTGAAGGAAAGCTTACTCTTTGGCTGTTTGTCTTGACTCCTAGCTTTCTAATTCCACTTTTCTTGCTTTTCCAGATCAGCGAGTATGTTCAGCATAACGATGCTATTTTACTGGTTGTAGTTCCTGCTACTCAGGCACTGGAAATTTCATCATCGCGAGCCCTCAAAGTTGCAAAAGAATATGATGCAGAAAGTGGGTTATTCCAAAGTTTTACCTATTAGGATTACTTTTTGCAGTGGATAGTTAGCAGTAACTTCTTGTAAATTGTTATCTTTCCGTGAATGAATTTATGTGATTCTATTTTATCTGTGCTGCAATTACCCCATGATACTTATGGTTTTACCAAGTTGTGCTTCTCCTGCAGGTACTAGGACCATAGGTGTCATTAGCAAAATTGATCAAGCAGCTTCTGATTCAAGAGCTCTTGCAGCTGTTCAGGCTCTCCTCTTGAATAAGGGACCCCCGAGGACAGCCGACATTCCATGGGTTGCTTGCCAGTCATTTCTTCAAATTGCCAAATCCTCTGCAACACCATCTGTTGTCCCTTTCATATGCTAAGTGGCCATCCCTTATTCCTCTGTTTACTTGTGATTTATTGCTGTCCATTGGATTTGCATCATGACAGTATAAAAGTTCACATGTATAACTCAGTTGACCCCATTCAAGCTACTGGAATTTCTACCTAGCTTCTTGTTTGTTTCTGGATGTTGGTTGTGCAACTGCTGGATGAATTCATCAGGAATGTAACATTGAAGAAATCTCTGATGATGATGAAGCCCCGCCAAAAAGTTCCAAGGATAAAAAATCAAATGGTCCAGAATCTAGAAAAGGACCTAGTCTTGTCTTCAAGATAACTAGCAAGGTTCAGTACAAGACAGTACTGAAAGGTACTTATTCTTTTGCACGTTATGTCTTTTATCTTTAGGATTTCGACTATCCTTTTAAACTGCCAATCGGATGTCCTGCTTCCATGTTGTAGCTCACAGTGCGGTGGTATTGAAGGCTGAGACTATGGCAAAGAAAGTTGAGTGGTTGAACAAATTGAGAAATGTTATGCAGCCTTCTGCTGGAGGAAAGTTGAGTGGCTGGGTAAGCACTTATCATGTCCTGTTTTGTAGTCCTACAGTTTCCAATTCTACAGCACTAATATGCTTCATATGTAACATTGTTACAAAATTCTATATCATTAATCAAGGGTTATTCTTAAATGATTAGTCATCCTTTCTTGTTTACATTGGCTTGTAGTGCTCAGAGCACAGCAAGAATTGAAGAACTGCTTCTAGAGGATCAAAATGTAAAACGTAAGAGGGAAAAATACCAGAAACAGGCCTCCCTCCTGTCAACACTCACAAGACAACTCAGCATTCACGACAATCGAGCATCTGCTGCCTCCGGCTGGTCTGATAGCAGCAGTGCTGCAGGTAATAGCGAGTGCGGTTTTTAGTTAAATGTGCAGTGCATCTTTAAAATCTGAACAGCTTATGGAGTAGGACAATTGTTGCATGGCAGTATAATTCTTATAACTTGTGTCTGAAGGGTTAAGAAAACTAATATCTTCGAGGGCTTTTTGTTTCCAATTGATTTCTCACTGCCAGTATGCCTTGGGATGTTGCTTATGCTGTAAAGTTTAATGGAGTTTACACTGTGGGAGATGGTCTTCTTTTTTGCAGGTCTACAGTGATAAATGTTGTGCCTGGTGCATCAAAAATTAAATTGCTAACTTGCGGTCTTTCCTGAGTCTTATGTTTCTAGAAATGTGGAATTGTGATGTTACAAATTATTAACTGGTAAAAGCCTTTCCAATTGGCAAGTAAAATGAGCTTACTCCATATTTAATTTGAAGTCAAGGATCCTCCTAACAATAATTCAATAGAAGCATACATAATGGTTTCTAATAGTGTTTGAGGATGACTTGAATAAAAGCAATGCTGAATAAAAGCAATGAGAATCATGAATTAACAAATATAGAGTAGACATGCCACTAAATAAGTTAAAAGCTGGTGGACGATGTACATTGTGTGTTAACTTGTAGAAAATTCTTGTTCGCTATATTTTGTCCTTATTAAAGCTTTTTGTCTTTAGGTCCTGAGTGTTCAGCAGCTATATCGGATCTGTACACTATACTGGGATGACAACTACAACACTCGAAGTGTCTCTCCTAATGTATGTTTCCAACCTACAATTAGGTGCTCTAAGAAGATTCTCTTGCTGTTATACTGACAACCACAACCTCACTTTTTCTCTTGCTGTTATACATTATGAGTCATCTTCTGAGGGGTTTTCCCCCATCGTCGGCACTTCTTTTTTGTCATTCACTAGTAGTTGATCATCTGTTATTGTAATATTGTTGGAAGTCTTTAGAACCATTTGCATTTTTGGGTGGCAGATACTCTTGATATGTTATTCGGCCGTGTAGTTATAAGGCGGTGCTGGCGTCTTGCTTTCCCTCCTCGTCCAAGCTTAGCTGATCCATCACCAACGCCTTCCCTCTGTGGTAATTGCACTGTGTCTAGTGTCCACCCCCCTCCTTATCTAACTTCTATTTATGGTTGGCCAATCTTGGATTGTAATGTAGATCATGTTTCTTATGGACTAGGAATTTTTCCTTCTCTCGCTGTTGATCATATGGACATCAGCAGCGTTGGGCAAAGTCATCTGGAATCTGGGATGGACTATCGAAACCTCCAGTTTTCCACCGGCAACAGCTTCTCGGCAAAGCATGTGTCTGAAACAAGAAGTGAAGTTTCTAGATTCCAAAGTCATCCTGAATTGGCGTCAAACCACTGGAGCAGAGGGAAAGTGTCGGTGTTCAATCAGATGGCAAAGCTTGTCCAGAAAGAGATCATTGATCTTCTTGAGAAGAATTTGCTCGATCATGCTTATCTTGAAAAGGAGGCTAGAGATCGCCTCGACTATCTGGATTTTCTCCCTATTGCTAGTAGCCAATTCAAGGAGCAAGTGAAGGAGTTTCTACTCTGTGCTTCCCGGCTTGCTGAAGTCGAACGTCCCACCAATGAAACTGCAATGCCCAACGTCCTGGAGCACTGCAGTCATGCAAAGAAGAGGTTTCATGATGTATCTGAGAAATATTCAGTGACATCGAATGCATATGCTGCTGGCGATGGACGAATTAAACATCTCCAGGAAGATGTCCATTGTGCAAAGGAGACTCTGCTCAGGATCGAGGCAGAGTTGCATGAGTGCAAGGTGGAGCATGCGGAGCTCCAAGGATGGCTTGCCAAGATAACTCGTGAGATGGAGGAGTCCAAGAGCGTGGAGCCTTCCTGCGCTTGTGTTGGTTGTTGGATCTTGGAATTTCATAAACGATGCAGTCTTCGAGATTGGTGTGGTTGGTTTTTCATATCCTTGTATCTCCTTTATGTTCTGAAAGTCAAATTTAGCTCTTTCATATGCAAACGGCCTCCGCAGTTTATATAATTAATTCTTTTTATTAATTTCCTTTGGCAGGGTTGGCATTCTCTAATGCTCGTGGCGTACAGAGGTTTAATTGAAGTGTGGAATACTTGGTTCTTCACACTTCCATAGGGAGAGCCATCTATTATCAGGAAAAGCGACATGGCGCGTGTCTGACTTTCCAGCTTCTGGTCTCTCTCAGAATCTCAAAGTACCAAGTATGCTCTTCTTTGAAGCAAGTCCTTGATTGTCCTCACTAGATACGTGAAGTTTATAATGACAAGGAAATAAGTATTAATGCTGTGTTTTCCAAGTACTTCTAGTTGAGTAAGGAACTCAGAGCCGTTGAATTCTAGCAACCTCTGGCAGAAGTTGGTTTGTGTTTGCTTTCTTTTGTGGGGATTGGTAGAAGGGGTTGAGGGAAGACTGGTGATGGAGATTATACTATTGGACTGCAACTTTAGTGTTATCTTGTACACTGCTCGTCTCTGTATTGCTTTGATATTAGGCTTGCAAGTATTTTGGTTATTATATACTTACAGTAGATCCATGGTCCCTTCACGTTCCTTCTGCCTCTCTTCAGGTGGCGTCAAACGTGGCAGTTCCCATGAGTTTTTTTTTTGTTGGCATTTCTCTCTTCCCAGAAAAAGCTTTTTGACTGCGTGTGTGGGTTTGTGCCGTGCAGCAGCCTTGCGTTTGGGTCTTGAAGCGCCGGGTTCTCTCGGATTTGAGAACGGTGTTCGGGTTGAAGCGTGAGAATGTGAGGTGGGATGTGGTTAGATCCGACAGAAGGTTCGTGCTGAGGGCGGTTGTGGATCCAGTGAGCTCCGGCGAACCCAGGTCTGATCAAGAAGAGGTCGTTAAGTCAGAGGAAGGAGACCCACTTGCTAAATTCCATGGCATTGTCACTTCTTGGCCACTGGTTGTTTATGTGGTAAAATCTCTCTTTCTCTCTCATTTTCATTTCACTGGGGGTTGATTTCAGTTCTTAAGGAAGAAGCGTGAATGAACGCATGGAAAAAATGAAATTTTTTACTGTTTGCACTTGTTAGAGCTCTACGATGCTGTTTGTTATTGTAAAGCTTTCTTGCTTATGTGGTGAATGAATGATCTGAAATGTTGGGTTTGTCTCCTACTGGTTGTTGGAACTTGAATTGGTTTAATCTGTGATCGGAACCATCTGAAATAGGCGATGTTTTGGGTGGGTTTGGCTTAACTTAGTGAGTTTACTTGTTCTGTTGAGAGAGTTCGGGCGTTCGTCCTAATTCCTTTGTGGGTGTTTCTTGCTTATCAGATGAAAAGAAAGTCTCGTGCTGGATTTGCTTTTGGGTTATGCATTGTGACTGCGTTTGTGTTCTTTGCTGTGAGAGTCTTGAAAGCAAGGAAGGCGAACTACAATCGTTCGGGCTCTGTAGCTGATCTTGTGAGACGTGGGCTGTTGAGATCTGATAGAAGAGGCATGTATGATTACTAATCCTCTAATTCTTTTTTCCTGGCACATCTTTTTTGGTGCATTCATCTCTGGATTGTGTATGTCTCTGTACCATTCAGCTTGTGTTTTGCCTCATGAACAATTGTTTTAACATCCCCTGTGATTTTCATCACAGCTCCAGGCCCCTCAAGTATGACGATCCATTCAACAACCCACTAGTCAAAGTTGGTATGAGTAACTCAACACTGGAGATGTGTGGAAAGGTTTATCGGTTGGCTCCAGTTACACTTACTAAAGAGCAAGAAGCAATTCATAAGAAGAGAAGGTCACGGGCTTATCAGTGGAAGAGGCCCACCATGTTTCTGAAAGAAGGTGATATGATACCGCCTGATGTCGATCCTGACATGGTGAGGTGGATTCCTGCGAATCATCCTTTTGCAACCACGGCGAGTGACATAGATGAAGACTTGGCACAAACTAATGTGTATCAGAAGCATGGCGTTCCCTTCCGTATACAAGCTGAACATGAGGAACTGCAAAGGAAACTGGAAGCTCTACAGATGGTTAGCAATATTCTGCATGTCAATCAGTTAGCTGTTCTGTTGTTGATAATGGACTTCCTTATTTGCATATTGCAAATGATTATCTTCAGTTCGTGTTCTAGGTTTTATGTTCTGCTTGCTTTAAACACCATTATGTATTCAGAAGCGTGATTCATGTCATTCTATTGTGCTCACTGCTTGTGTCCATGCTAAAAATGGGAAAATTGGACTTTCCACAAAATGGGTTAAGTGTCAAATCTTGACAATTCTCAGTCTTTTGTGTTTTTTGTAACATATTTTTTTTATTTCTTCGGTAGATATTCTGGATTCTTGTTTTGTTGGATCTTCTTGTTGTTCTGTGTCCAATCTACATACATGAAGATCAAGACAAATCTACGTATATGAGTTCACTCATTCATAAGGAGAATGAGCTGCCTCCAGGGTTTTTATACATCATCATGTTTGATGTATTCATTTACTTGTGATTGGTGCAGGACCAGAAATTTGATAAACTGGTAATTGACCGGAAGAACGCCCAGGATTTTGAAAGACCCTTAAAGTTCCAATCATCGCCAGTAGACGGTGAGCAGAGTGCCTCACAGAATCAATCATCAAATTCTTCCGAATCAGAGCACTCATCTTCAAGTTCTTCTATCAGCCAATCATCCGCTGAGGAAATTCAAAAGCAGTGGAAGGCTCCTTTTTAGAGCCTGCTTTCCTTTTTTACTGAGAAGGAGCTGAGAGTTGGGAAAAGAAGAGAAACATAAGCTGGTTGGTTGTAAATTGAATGATTTTGTATCAAACGTAAATATCCTTTCATCGATGCGAATTATTGCATTTATCTGGAATGCCCTGATGTCTGTCTGTCTGTCTGTCTCTCTCTCTCTCTCTCCCACAGCACTTTTTCTTTCTCGTGAAATAAAATGTGCATGAAATTGGTTCAAGCTAAAATGTTATCTCAGCTTTCAAATCATCTTCGCTCGCTTGAATCATGAATTGTTGGGTACGTACACCGTGATAACATTACACTTCCTTTTGCTCAGAGGTTTAGCATGGTCATACGGTTTTATGAAGGAACAAGACACCTATTTGCTGGTACTCAGGGCACATACGAGCATTGTTGGTATAGCCCCCGAAAGTAAAGGACGTGCCAAAAAATCTTGCTTTATGTATCACAAAACAAAACAAGTTCATAACAAATATGACGGTAGCCTTGAAGCCATCACATACTCTACTCTCAAAATAGTTATGACGCCCTAATTCCTCTGAGGAGGGCTCCTTCAGAACCGAAAAGAGCAATACATACAGATGAGAGGCTGATTACTTCGAATCACTAATTTTTTGCAGTAGCTATTTGCCTCGTTCCGACGGAGAAGAACTCGGTGATGACTTCAAGAGGCATGCCTTTGGTTTCCGGAACTTTCAAAAAGACGAACACCCATGATATGACGCACACGACAGCATAAATGCCAAAGATGCCGGCTAAGCCGATCGAATCGAGCAACACAGGCAGCGTATCGGTCACGATGATGTCTCCTATCCAGAAGACTAATGCACATATTGTGATGCAGAGACCGCGCACCCTTGTGGGGAATATCTCAGAGCACAGGATATTTGGAATAGGACCATAAGCCGTCATGAAGCAGCAGAAGTAGACCACCACACAAATGGTCGCAATCAAGGAGCTGACCACCGAGCTCGAACCCACCAGTTTGACGATTACTAATACTACAAGTGTCACGATGAGCACCGGAATCGTAGTCAAAAGGAGCGTCCTGCATCAATGCAAATTGATTGATTGCAACACCACCAAAAATAAAGAGGTGAAAAGTTGGAACATCTCCATATTTCATGAAATTATAGAGGAACGTAGATATGCCATCAAGTCCAGTATCCTGTTCCTCCAAAATCGGGAGAGAGAGAGAGAGAGAGAGAGAGAGAGAGAGAGAGAGATGTTTACCTTCTTCTAGAGGTATCCATAAGCCTCATGCCCACAGCTATACATGGTAGCATTAAGAAAGTCGTGAATGCGCTTATAAGAAATGACGCGGATTCTAAGCTGATCCCTAGGTTTGCAAGAAGATCTTCAACTCCAGCCTCTTCAAGAATTTGAGGAGCGTAGTAGAGAACTCCATTTATTCCAGAAAACTGTATTATAAGCGTGTCAGCAATGCTTCAATGTCAAATTCATGATCCCATTTATACATGACTTGCTAAAACAATAAAAGCTTTGGCTTGTCGCAATTTGCCATTGAGGAAGGACCAAATACGAAGATCCAGACAAACCATAGGGTCATTTACTTGATCCCAGAACTGGACCAAACAATGGAAGATGGATGCCTACAGACCTATTGCAAACATAGAGAATGCATATTGCCATCAGGTTAATGACTCCATCAGGTTAATGTATAGCAAAAAGCAATAAAACAAAGAGAGAGAGAGAGAGAGAGAGAGAGAGAGAGAGAGAGAGAGAGAGAGAGAGCCCGCATGTTGTCAAGCCATAAAGTAAGACCGACAAGAGCTGAACCAGCAGATAGCTTTCTAAAATCAGCCCCCCAATCCTTTTCAGCTA
The DNA here is from genome assembly GCA_024733475.1 of Syzygium grande. Taxonomy (NCBI): domain Eukaryota; kingdom Viridiplantae; phylum Streptophyta; class Magnoliopsida; order Myrtales; family Myrtaceae; genus Syzygium; species Syzygium grande. Next base: position 10,431,467 of record JAMXDD010000006.1, read on the forward strand.
CTCTGCATCAGATAGACAATACGGCAAACTAATATCAGCAGAAAGAAATTTAACCAAGTCTAGACCTGTTGTTCACATGATATCTACTTATACAACATTGAGGAATATATTCAATAAATCAATCGATTCAGCCACAAGTTTTAACCCCAGTATCCAGTCACATGTTAAAAGTTAAAACTACATTAACCAAAATACTGGCAACACCTAGTAACCCAGTTTTATTCTCATGGATGAAACCTAATTATTCTAAGGACCTGAAAAACAATTCTGCTTGACCTATATGCTTGATGTTCATGGAAAAGGAGATTCTAGAAAAATTGATGACCGTACAATGCACCTGAACACATCCTGGCGGTAGATACTTTTCTTTATTGCCAACTGAAAGACCCAGGAAGCAGTGGCACGAAGCTCAAATGCCCACAAAAGATCCTCTAAAGCGTTGACAAAATTAAGAGCAGCATTGTCTTCCAAAGGATGCAACTTCTCCAGAAAAAGATCTACCTCTGAAACTAGGGACTTGCCCTTTCCAGTGAGAAGCCTATGAAACAAAAGCAGCCAAAGCATAACATTTTAAGTTCATAAAAGGGACAGACCGAAAAAAGAAGTTCATAAAAGGGGAGAGTGAAACCTAAAATTGTCATATCTCATATCCGAAGATCGATTAAGTAATGATTACCTGATGGGAAGATCGAATCCAGCACATTTCAATGCATTCAAGAGATTAATGGCTTCACATGCATGCTGGGACAAACTCGCAGCCCTCACAAAGCATGTCCATATCCTGTGATCGAGTTCCACACCCTCACTCTTCATTTTATCAAGCTTTTGAATGGCAATGCTGTAGTCACCATTTTTCAGGTAAGCATCGATAACTGAACCGTATGGTAATGTACTCAGACTTATTCCATTTACTTTCAAGTTGTCAAGAACTCTTTCAGATTCCTGAGGATGTCCAGAGCTTCCATAAGAAACCATAAGCAAGTGCATTGTGGCGATTGTCGGTTCTATCCCAGCCTTTTTCATCACTAACAGCAAATTTTCAGCTTTAGAATGATCTCCCAAGTCTCTATAGAGTTTCATCATAATGTGATAAAACGAAAGATCTAATTTGTGCCCTTTCGAATGCAGCTCCATGAAAAGTTCTTCAGCTTGTTCCAAGTGATGCTGCTTGGCAAAGGAAGATATCAAGCTCTTGTACGTGGATAGCTTAGGTTCCAAGCGGAGCCTTCTCATTTCATGCATCAACACTAAACCTTCTTCAGCCCGACGGTCTCTGCAGTACATTATGATCAAAGTATTATATGTCTCTTCATCTGGCTTAAGGCCAGCTTCTTGAATTTTCTGATACACCTGAACTGTCTTTTTGAAGTCCTCAATCCCTGTGTACAATTTAAGCATAGAATTCCATATCGAAAGATCAGGTTTAAATCCTGCATCTACCATCTCAGACACCATGGCTTCAACATCCCTTACTCTTCTCCCTTTGCATAACAATCCGATCATAATCCTGTAAAGATGCATGGTAGGAACATAACCCGCTGCCTTCATTCCAGCATATATCTTCTTCACTTCAAATACATTTCCAGATTGAGCAAAAGCATCAAGCATCAAAATAATAGAACTGTTGCTTATCTTGAAACCCATATCTTGCAACTCCTCGATCACTACGTAAAGTTCATCCAACCGCCCATCAGTGATCAAAGCTTGCAAGAGACCATTGATGGACTCCAGTGTAGGAGCAGGGCAATCTCTCATCAACGTATTGAAAGTAGCCCTCGCGCGCTCGTAACAGCCACTGGCAGCGTAAGCATGTATCAATGCATTCCAAACCTTACGATCTACTGAACGTCTCATTCTAAGACCTCCCACCAAACTGTCTGCTTTCTGCCACAGCTTCACAACACCATATGCTTCGATGATACTAACATGTATTGAGTTATCATCAAACAAAATACCTTTTCTTTCTGCCTCATCAACAAAACAATGGGCTGTCTCGGGGAAGCCCATTCTACAATATACAAGCGCCATGATCTCATACAGCCGCTTTGATGGTGCAACGCAATAGAATCTCATGTCCGTAATGACCTGAGAAGCTTCAATAAAGAGTTCATTGTCTAAACAGCATTGAACCAAGACTCATAAAAGATATAACTTCCACTGAATGAACCATATGCACTGATTTCACTATACACTTTCAGGGCAGCATCTAGTTTGCCTGCCTTGCAAAGCATAACCACCAGTGCTTCACTATTCAGTGCGTTGGATCCAGCATGCTCCTTCAAAAATTCAAGCAAGTTTCTACCCTTTGAATGCCTGCCTGATGAGCTATATGAACTCAATATAGATAATAGATCATTGCGATCCAATTCATGCCCATTACCGATTGCTAATCGTAACATAGTAGCAGCATGATCATAACATTCCCCCCTCACGAGAGCTGAACAAATGACTGATGGTTTCATACAGCACAATTCTTCCATATCTTTGACCAACTTGTCGATATTGTCCACATCATTCTCTCTCCTAAGACGACGCAGCATGACCTCATAAAGGGCACGATCCGGCCTGAAATTACTGGATAGCATTTCCTGGTACAACACCATTGCCTTCTTTGTCTCATTGAACCTGAAGAGTATGTCCAACATAACCGAATAAGCAAGATGATCAGGTTTTATCCCAGCCCTACACATGCAGTTGAAGGTTTCTTCGGCCTCGACACGCTTCCCTGCCTTAGATTAGATTGGATAATGAAAGATATAGTAAGAAGGTTTACTAGATTGGTGTACTAAGCGATGTAGAATTGTATTGCATTTCGAATATGAACCACTTCTTTTAAAAAAATTGCAGTCTACCGCATCACTTAATATATTTAACTAATGGAGCTGCTTTAGTATACTGAGCATTACTCTTAGATTCTACTCCGAAATGATATAACCAGGCAAATGACATTGTTTATATGAGTGCTTGTGTGGGCTTCTACCATAAGGTAAACTCACCTTGTCTTCTTGTATTTACTTATCCAAAAAAAGACTTCACCTACAGGGCACAAGATACAAGTTGAAAAAACACAACACAGATTTTTTCTAGATATTATAAAAAAAAGGAATTTACACGTAATTATGGATATTCTCATCCTCACACCAAACACACCCCCCCCCCCCTTTTCCCGTAGACAGAACCCCAAAAAATATCTGGTAGTGAAAAACAAAAGATGTAGTGAGTTTATGCAATCTTGCCACAGTTAAATGTTCTTATACAAGTCCGGAGTTCATTTAAGCTGGACTGCTGGAAAAGATATGAAAAAAGGGCATTAAGGAATCCCAGAAATTGCTATAGATAGACGAAACATAACAGTAACAGTGGAACAGAGTCTAACCTGGTTGGGAAGGTGGCTTAGTCTCTGGGACTTTCTCTGCAATGACTTTGGTGAAGCATTTATGGGCAATGACTCCCCTTGACATGCTATCTAGATCAAACGGAGATAACTCCATTCAACTCCCAAACACTTTTGACCCTCACCGAGGTCAAGGAAATGGGGTCAAAGATGTATGAAAGCTATTCAACTCCCAAACACTTTTGAAATACTTCAAGGAAACTAATATGTATGAAAGCTGCTTATGATGAGATTTGATGAGATTTGATCTGCTACTTTCTAAACAGATGGTTTTGCAAATTCTGAAGAAGTATTTTAAGCTACATGCCACTTTTATATTAATGATACTCTTAAAAAGTTAATTTGACTGAGAAACTTGAAATATTACAGACAAGCCTATTTTCATTAGCATTGAGTCTAATGTTTCAGCACTTGTATGTTTAGTGGTTTACTTGTATAAATATAGACAAAAGATGTGTCTTTGTTCCCCAATCCTATTGCGAAAGAATATATAATTGAATACTTATCTTGACCATTAAGAAAGTAAGCACATTGCCGGAAGTTTTCACCATATTATATGAATTTTACTTCAGATGGCTTTGGCTGGAGCCCTCCAGGAGCTCAGTCGTAATAGTCTACAAAAATATTCATTGCATCACACAGGATATATAGTGCTCCCAAGGTTTTGTTAAAATCTTAAACTAGCCCTTCAGAACCCTTTCTGCATGTACTAATACACTTCAGATGAAGATGAGTCTCCTGGATTGTTTTACTACCGAAGGGAAAAGTGATGAAGGAAAAACCAAAAGTCGACGTCAATGTAATTAGCAGGAGTAACATCAGGCCTAACTGTAATTTCAGTGTTCATTTTGCCACTCACCATGTATAGTTTCGATTTCTCCAATGGTACTGCATTCCTATCCTCTGTAGAAAACCCTTTTCCTTGAGGTAGTGCCATTCATTCTCAGAAGAAAATGTGATGTGAATCGACGAAACCTGGGACTGTCGTCAAGGATATACATCAAATTCATAACTACAGCATATTGAAATATCAGATTTACAGTTCAGGAATTTCCACCTTTAAGTAAGCCACAGCTAGCCACAACTTCCCCACTTGTTTGGCAAATAACTAAGTTATTTCTTGTTTTCCATAGGACCATACATATAGAGATGAGCCCCAAAAACTTTTTAACTCAGGTGCAATTCCAGCCAAGGGAAAAGGTCCAAATATTTGATGGAGTACAAAGAAAGCCAAATGACAAAGGGAAAGTGCAATAAAAGTTTGGCCATTACATGGATGCGACATCATATTCACTATGGACAATCACACATCTGTTATCACGTACCTTAGCAACCAGATTCTTTAAGGCGTCCACTACAATGTCAAAAACTTGATCCTTATATGAGGAATCGCGAAGTAGAATCCGAGGACCAGTTACGGGGGGTAAAAGGGACACAACACTGGTACTTTGGATAGTATCTTGAACCATAACTGTAGTAAGCGTCCGCCTAAGAATGGTCGAAAACAAATTCACCATAGGAGTGACTACACATCAACATGTAAAATGAGAGTGTAACCACAGCCAAAAAGCTCCTTGAAGATTTTGAAAATTGCCCAATTTTTACCTATTTAAGAGGAGCATACAAGAGCCTATTTATTTGATGTTTGTAGCGAAAATGAATGTAATTCTGAGAACAGAGAAGTAGGAAAAACCTTTTAAGATAAAGTGGAACAACGCCTATAACAGCCCCAGATTCATCCTTTGCAACAATATGCCGCGGCATCCATCCTGTTTCCTATAAGCATTTAAATAAATCAACGGAGTATTCAGGAGAAGCTATTCAGCTTAGTAGCATACTAATACACAAAGAACTCTGTCTAGGAACAATAGGAAGAGAAACCAAATTCCAAAGGCACTCAGAGGGTGCCAATCCTTTAAAAAGAAAACTTCACTAGGAAGACATCAATAACTACAAAACTTAACAGTCCCTCTTTGTTCAAAAAGATATTTTGCAGCATATACCAGAAGTAAAAGGAACTTCTTTTTTGCTGTCTGTCAGAGCATCCAGAGGAGAGTCATCTCTCTCAAGACAGAAACATGTTGGGCCGATAAACTGTTAGGCGTAAAAGCATCAGGGACACCCCAGAAGTAGTGTGCAACCAATTTATCAGTGAAAGCTTATGCATGAAGGAACCAAGGAGGACTGCATTATCAATGAAGCCTTAAGTCCCATTCTTTGCCATAGAAGGAAATACCGATCATCTAATCCTTTTCTCAAGAGAAAAAAAAAAAAAGCAGTAGAAATTATGAACTAAACAATTATGTTGATGAACAACAATTTCGACCCCTTAGAACAGAAGGCAAAGTCTCACCTTCATAGCAGAGTGAGACTCCTCCAAACTCGAAAGAAACCCATGCGAAAGAAACGGGTTATGTTTCTCAGGGACAGCATCAAGAGCACACGCATCCCAATCATTTGACGAAACCTCAGAGATGGAAGACAACCGAGAGCGATACCTGCATAGGTCTCAGCTTTGTTGTCGACACATCCTGCACGACAGAATCAGCAGAAGGGAATTAGACAAACCTATTCATTTACTATATCTCGAAACAGAACTATCGCGAATGTGTCGATATGACGATTGCCGCCACATCTGATGACTATAGTAGAAGATACCTCGGCTCCTGGTGCTGTCAAAGTATAGTCACCGAGTGAAAGATCAACAGTTTCTCGAGGCTCCAAAGATTTCTTGGACCTCCAGAACAGTGCACGAATCCCGGAGGCCCGGAATGACGTCCCAGCACACGGTCCGGATTGGGTCTTCCCCTACACGAGAAGGAGAGAGCATGCCCATTTTCCAATTATCAACCGACACTCCTCAATTCAAAAACCCAATAAGCATGCCGCAGGCAGAGAACCCACTAAGCATGCCGTCGGCGTCGGGCTTCGTCGGAGGCGTCTTCGGCATGGGCGTCGGGGGCTAGGGCGGAGGCGGAGGCTAGGGCGTCGTCGGAGGCGGCGTCGGCGTCGGCGCGAGGAGACAGACCTCGCTTGTCGGAGATAGTGGACCTCGCTCGTGGGAGGCGACGGACGTCGCTCGTCGGCAACGGCGAACCTCGCTCGTCGGAGGTGTCAGAGGCTAGGGCGGAGGCGGAGGCTAGGCCGTCACTCGCCGGAGGCGGCGTCGGCGTCGGCGCGAGGAGACGGACCCCGCTCGTCGGAGGTAGCGGACCTCGTTCGTGGATGGGGTGCCTAAGCGGGTGAGGGAGACGGAGCGCAGAGTAGAGAGCAGATGGGAAGCGCGAAAGAGCGAGAGAGAGTGTGCAGAGCAGATGGGGAGCGCGAAAGAGAGAGAGAGGGAGTGTGGAGAGAGAGGGCTGTTTTTCAAAAATTTTCGCCCAGCTTCAGCTCGGCTCAGCTCGGCTCAGTGGCGTGGGAGCGGGAGAGTCTTCCTGACATGTGGGCCCTCTCGGACACGTGTCGCCGCGCCAGAGTGGGTATTTTTCCACGGTGGAATCCCTAGAGGCACGCAATATTTTCTCGCAACTAACAGTCTTCTCGGGGCCCACACTTGGGGAATCTACTTTTGCTTATTGAAGTCAAATCGGTAGAGCCGACTTTGCGCTGAATTTTCAACCATGATCCATGAACGGAAAGAAAACGAATGTACTCATCTTATCCATTGGCCCATTCCTCCACTTCAATTTGACTTATCTCTTTGACGTTGCACAAGCCAGTAAGCATTGCACAAACAAACGAATCTGCACAGCAACATATTGATATGTTCGATTAAACACCTCTGGTGTTATATCAATGGGGATATTCAAGATTTCTTGAGTACCTTATTAATCATTTTAGAATATAACAATATCGCATCCCACATACACCAAATAATTATAAGAGAAGCATGGAGTTTGTATTCTTAAAGATAATACCAAGAAAATGCACAAATATGGTGATTCGGGCTAAATCATCAAGTTAAGAGAACAAACACCTCATATTACCCTTAGACGATAATATAATTAATGTCGATAGGGAATCTATGGTCATAGATTTCCACTACCCAACGTAGCGACAAGCACAAATGATGTATACAGCCAACAACCTTTTTCCACTACCCAACGTAGCGACAAGCACAAATGATGTATACAGCCACAATCTTTTGCAATAAGTATGGAGCTTGAAACCCTCAAGTGCATCACAACCTTTTTCTTCGGTGCTTCTGCACGTTTACGCAGCAAAAAATGGACTCTTTGCTTCAAGACCTAACACGCTTGTCCGGAGTAATGCTAGCCATCCTCGTCCTATCAATCTTTGTAGTATTCAAATCGTCATCATCAAGCAAGCTCAAAACACCACCTGAAGCTGCGGGGGCATGGCCCGTCATAGGTCATTTGCCCATTCTAGCGAAATCCAAGCTTCCCCACAAGACCTTAGCATCCATGGCCGACCGGTACGGCCCCATCTTCACCATTCGGGTCGGGATGTACCCAACCCTAGTGGTGAGCGGTTCCGAGATGGCCAAGGAGTGTTTCACCAAGAACGACATCGCGTTGTCCACTCGGCCACGACTATTGGCCCAGAAGATTCTGGCTTACTCCTACGCCATGTTCTCGTTCGCGCCCTATGGCCCGTACTGGCGCGGGATGAGGAAGATGATCACCTTGGAGCTGCTCTCCAGCCGGAGGGTCAACTCATTGCTCAACCCCGTTCAGGCCTCAGAAGCGAACGTGGTCGTTCAGGAGCTGCATGAGCTTTGGCTTGAGAACAAGGATGATTCAGGTATTCTTCTGATACTAATAATCATTCATTATGCACTTTTGGTGGTTATTGATGATAGGCCTTGTATTAATTATTTTTCTTTTTCCTGTGAACACCAGTCGTTTTCATAGTACAAGGTCATGAAAATGATCACATTTAGAATTTTCGGTTACGGTACTCTCTCTGATTAAGAGCGAGTCATGCTCTGCACTTTTTGGCGTCCATACAACGAGGGTCGCCAAGGCTCGCCGACAACCGGACAAGGGTCGCAGCCCTTGCTGGTTACAAAGGCGAGGCTGCCTTTACCTGCATCTAGGCGAGGGCCGCCTTACCTAGATCTGGGCAAGGCCCTCGCTTGCGGCCGGCAAGGCCTTCACGGCCTTTGCCCATGGCCAATGAGGGTTTTGTGGCCCTCGCCCAGTGGCCGGCTAGCTCTATAGACCCTCTCCAATCATAGTGAAAAAAAAAAGAAAATAAAAAAGAAAAGGAAAAAGAAGAGAAAGAAATTAAAAAATTGCCCACACTAGCACCGATCGTGCCAGATAGGATGACCAGCGTCCACGTCAACAATTTCCGGTCAAAATTGATCGGAATGACTATATTGATAAATCGTCAAAATATTTAGGACTAAATTGGCATCCGTACAATAGATTTGTGATTTTTTTTTTATAATTTTTCCAAAGAAACTAGATAGAATGACACAGGAGATCAATGAAGTATTGTCCAAGATTGAGCATCCGTTTTATCAATTCTTTTAGTTCATGAGAGTAATCAAAACTTCAATTTAGCATATAACATCTAGTTCATTCTGATTTATTAGGCCATGTCACAGTCGACTTGAAGCAGTGGTTTGCGAAGTTGACCCTGAACGTGATCCTCAGAATCGTGGCCCGAAAGCGGTACTCTGCAGCGGACAAGGAAGAGGAGCAGCGGTGCCACAAGGCGTTACGGGAGTTCATGTACTTCTTGGGTATGTTCTTAGCGGCAGACGCTCTTCCTTTCCTGAAGTGGCTCGACTTAGGTGGACATGAGAAGGCCATGAAGAGGACTGCAGAAGAACTGGACGACATCATCGGTGGTTGGTTGGAGGAACACAAGAAGAATGATAAGGATTTGAGTGAGACCAACGGCAACAGAGATTTCATGGACGTCATGCTTTCGGTCCTTAACCATGACGAAATGGGAGGTTATGATGCTGATACGATTATAAAAGCTACATGCTTGGTAAGTTCTTGTTCCCTCCCCCTTAGAGCAGTCTTTTCTTCTTCATAATGCTAGTTGCCCACGTATCAAATAGTCAGGGGGTGATCGTCCATAGGTTAAGTTGAGTTCAACAAGGGTGACAATGATTCGGGCAGTTCAGTTCTAGAGTTGGAATCATATAAATCTAACAAGTTATGATGGATTCTAGAAAATTTGGAACTGAAAATCGAACCAATTTACCTTAGAACGAAGTCTAGACCTGAACCAGCTAGGGCGGGTTTTGGGTAGAATTGCGAACTAGTCTAGTCTTGCCATTTTGTTATTTTCAGTATATCAAAAAAATAAAAAAACAATTTTCTTTTTTTAAATATAGACTGTCTCCCTTTTATGTTATGACATAGAAAATACGCACATTGAACAGTCCCATTGAAATAATTCAGTTTGATAATTAAAAAATACTTAGATTGAAAATCAAGTAAATTAGAGAACCTAATTTGCACAAAAAAAAAATTGAGCACTCAATTTGGAAAGCTGCTCAAAGCAGAGGGGCTAAAGTTGGACTAAAGTACTTGACCAAAAAAAAAATTTACTAAAGTCTTTTTTTATAAAGTATTGTGGGCTTATTTTTATTTTTAAATGAATGTTAGCGTCCCTTTTGAACATCTTGCAATCCCGGGCAGAAGAAGTGGGACTAAATTTGGACTCAATTACAAATCATGCATCTTCTTTTTCGTTATTGGACCACATTTTTCTTGCCCATGAAGGGGAAGGGCACATGAATTTAGATTGCGAATGATTTGTAGTTAATCTTCGTATCTCACTTCTAACGAGGAAAACATGTTTGTTGTATTTAAAGGCGATGATTGCAGGTGGCAGTGACACCACGATGGTTACCCTGACATGGGCAATCTCGCTGCTGCTCAACAACCTTCACATCCTGAAGAAAGCTCAAATGGAGCTGGACGATCAGATCGGCAAGCAGAGGCATGTGAAGGAAGCGGACATCGCCAGCCTGACCTATCTACAAGCCATAGTGAAGGAGACCCTCCGGCTACACCCGGCAGCCCCACTCTCAGCGCCGCGTCTGTTCACCGAGGATTGCACTGTCGGTGAGTACCACGTGCCCAAGGGCACGAGGTTGATCTTGAACATCTGGAAAATCCAAACCGACCCTAGGACATGGCCCGATCCATTGGAGTTTAGGCCCGAGAGGTTCTTGAGCAGCCATAAGGATGTCGATGTGAAGGACTCCAACTTCGCGCTCCTACCATTTGGAGGCGGCAGGCGAATTTGTCCCGGAATATCTTTCGCACTCGAGATGGTGCATTTTCTTCTAGCCAGGTTCTTACAAGCATTCGAGATAGCCACCGTGGATGATTCACCAGTGGATATGTCTGAGATCTTCGGACTTACGAATTTAAAGGCAACCCCACTTGAAGTTATGCTCAGGCCAAGATTAACTCAGGAACTCTATCAATTGAGGTAGTGGAGAGTTTATTTATTAAAGAAAAGCTCTTGGAAATGTACAACTAAGCGAATGTGTACGCACTCTCTCCATGCGTGGCTCATGGAAGACATAATCACATATCTAGAATCTTTGGGTTGGAGTTGCTGACCCTGTAACTTCACTTGCATGAAAAAGCTGATCCGTTCGTGATTGCATTGCGCTGTCAAATGTCATTAATATCGTTCACCACTTGCATGCAATACTGTGTGACCTGTCGTGTATGGACTCATTCATGCTTTCCTTGCCCAAATGCCAATAAGATCTGACCATTCAATCTCATATAGCCATGCACATCGTTATCATCCATTGGATGATTGCAATGTATTTCTTCCCCTCTGCTCTACTTGGCCCTACTTACCTCACTATCTGCCAACACACTTCTCTCACACGTATGAACGCGCGCGCATGCGTACATATAAATTGAAAGATTCCAATCTTGCAATTATATGCTCTGTCCAAACAGTTGAAAAATCAATCTTCAAAGAAAGAGCTTGAGTGGTTGCTTAATTTTAATGCAGCAAATTTCGTATTTGTCAGTAATCTTTGAGAGCCATGCATGTCACCCTCTTAGTGGAGTCTTAAGTGATGCATGTGGACGTGACATTTGCATATATTCTTGGAATTTGTCAAGCCAAAATTCAAAAGACGTGCTACCATAGAAAAGGCCGCGGTAAAATCTAGACACTTCATTGATTTACCATACTGATTTATCCACTTAATTTTGTCACATTTCTACATTAAGCTTTTGGACATGCAATAAAAGCGGCGAACAAGTTACATAAGCTCATATATTCTTTTTCGAAAAATCTCAAAAACTATCTCCACTTTTCATCCTCATATCAGTTAATATTATTAGTTTTGGATACTTTTTGCGTTTCCGAAGGAAATCCCCAAACTAAAGGACCACTCTACCCCTCAAACACATTTATATGCGGATCGGAAATCGCTCTCTCTCTCTCTCTCTCTCAAGGTTGGGCTAGATGAGGGGTTGAGCTTGGCCCAGATCTAATTGAGCTCGATGCTACCATAGCTCGATTACATCTGGTCGAGCTCTACACCTTAACGGAGATGGAAGCATATTTGGGACAGGGAGTTTGACTGTTCCGATGTCATGCCGTTTGTTGATGTTAGGCAGAGAGAGGTGTGAGAGAGAGAGAGAGACAGGTTGAGAAAGGGGGTGTCATGACAGATGGTGGTGAAATCGAATTAAGCTACCTCTGAGTAGCTCGTGTTCGGCTCGTTGACTGCTTGAGATTTTTTTTTTTGGTCAAAGACTGCTTGAGATTGACTTGCCCATTTTTGAGTCAAGCTCGAGTTCGAGCTACTTTGAGTCTCTTGTCGAGTCAACCACGAGCCTATTGGTACTCAACTAGATTAGTCACGAGCCCAATTGAATTTTCATTATTTTTCCAAAAATAATTAATACTTATAAAAAAATTGACATTATATACTCAAAATACATGACATTCTACTTTATTAAACTCGAGCTGAAACTTTATTTATAAATCTAATAATAATCAGGTTGAGTTTAGTTGAGTCAAGCTTGAGTATATTATTCTCTAATCGAGTCAAATTCGAGCAAGAAAATTGATAGTCAATCAAGCTCAAATCAAGTTTCGAGCACTACATAAGTCAAGGTTGAGCTTCACAGGATATCGACTCGACTTGGATTAATTATACAGCTAATGACGGAGAAATAGGGATAGAGGGATGAACAAGTGCAGCCAGAGGTGCCTGTCAGTGATGAGGCAGTGGATTGGCTTGAGGCACCAAGTGGAGATTTATAGCTGTCATGGGGCGGAGCCGAGGGGAGGGGCTGAGCTTGGCATGGGTTAGGGTTTTTGTTATTGGGAAAACATCTTTATGAAATTTTGATAATTCTAAAACTATCCTTCGTTATTAATATATTCATGATAAGTGCATATGTTCGTGGTTATTTCATGAAAGGCCATGATGATATCAATGGTCTTAATGAGTTTAGTGAAGATTGATTACAAGGATTAAGATCTTGATAGTTGGTGAACAAGTCAGATATGACAAAGTGTTCGTGAGGACTTGGAGATATGATGATCGATCTGTCACCAACATAAAGTCTTTGGAAGTTGACATACTTGGGAGGATCATTAGATGATTGATCACTTGTCATTCCACACACGTTTGACATTAACAACATCAATAGACTAATAATAACGAGCACGTGCTACTATTGACTAATAGGGAGCATTATACCGCATTGATACCAAGTCTTGAGAGATTATGGTGAACATGTTTGTTTAAGGAGCATCGTTAGACATGAAGGACATAGCCATTGACAAGCTAAGAAACCACAACAGAGGAACCAAGAATGAGTTAGAGAACAATTGACAACTATGATCAGACAATCAGAGGAATAGTAGATGTGATAGCTTTAGCAGACTCTAGATTTGGAAACCTTGCTATTGCTGCGGGAACATATTGTATGGGAAATTGAGATCTCCGCAATTGCACCAATCAACATCCAACAGCTCCTAACTCTTCAAAAGAGTTTCCAAATGTTGGATTAAATATGTATATAAGAAGAGGATCAAAGAAGCTTAAGAAGGTCGTACGGAAAAGGTGTATACTAGCGTTCTTCATTGTCATTTCTCACTAGCGATGAAAATTGTAATTCTATCCCTCTGAAATTCTTCGTAGAGTTCTTGCTGGCTTGTAATCATGATAAGATCAAGTGTACAATAGTGATAGCAGCACTTATGCCCTAATAGGGTGATGTATCATTTGATAGGATCAATACGTACTGATTGTAACTTGTATTAAAGATTACTAGTGAAATCCAACCCGTATTAAGGTTGTTACCTAAAGAGTGGATGACACTTGAGGATAAAGCCGAACCATTATAAATTGTTATGTGCTATCTTTAAATTGATGATTATTATCTGTATCTATTTGATAGCATCACTTGCACATGTCACCTTTGATCTATTTCACATTACTGTCAAAATATATTTTTCTTCTTTCCCGAAGGATTTTCAAAGTGTTAAAAAAAAAAAAACTATTCCCCCCTCCCTTCTCCCCTAGTGACGCCTCAAAACATTAAGTGCGACACGTTTCAATTCGATTATATACATAATTATTAATAGCATGCAGAAATGCAAAAAATATTCACATCATCCCATACAAAGGATCACGTGAGTTTAATCAAAGAATGATACTTCTTTTATAAAAAAACATTAGCAAATATCAGAGAAAAGTGTCAAAAAGTCTTAAACCTTTTGCATTTATGCCAATTTAGTCCTAAACCTTTTGTTGGTGCTAATTCAATCTTAAACCTTTTGCATTGGTGCTAATTTAGTCTTAAACCTTTTTTGGTGCCAATTCAGTTTCTAAACCTTTTTTGCATTGGTGCCAATTCGGTCTTTCCGGCAAATAGCTATTCACGTGTCAAAAGACTGAATTTGCACCAATGCAAAAGGTTTAAGACTGAATTGGCACCAATATAAAAGGTTTATGACTGAGTTGGCATAAAAAAGGTTTAGGACTAAATTGACATCAATGCAAAACGTTTATAACTGAATTGGCACCAAAAAAGGTTTAGAACTAAATTAGTACTAATGCAAACGGTTTATGGCTTTTTTATACTTTTCCTGTAGATATCGACTTTATACAACGTCTAAGCAAAACACAAATTATATAAGTCTTGAGAAAGAGTCAGGGTCACCTATCATCAACACACCACTCATATGCCCAAAAACCCGCTTGTACAAAAAGTCAAGCTATTCACTACAAGGCGACAACCTCATCCATCAACATGTCGCCTTCACCATCAAAAACCCCTCAATGGTCCAACCAACTCATCGTCGATATTTCAAAACCAAGTGACGAATCTATAGGGAATCCACTTTCGAAACCCCACATCGACCCATATAGTAGAACTACACTTAGTATATACTACCGCTAATCTAGGTTGTCGCACATCTTGATATTTATAATCAAAGTACATGGGAGTTCCAAAAAAGCAGTGGAGGTGGGAGGTCCATCCTACAAGTTTATAAAAAGAAAGGGATGAGCCAAAACTCGATAAATGAAATTTCTAAGTCTAAGTTAAGATCCTCTTACCTCTCAACCTGGTACCAACAAATAACGTGAGTTCCAAATTATCGCAAAATAATCATTTATGACCAATGCAAATGTAAATGCACTATCTTTCCTATCATGAAATGCTGATGGAAAACATTAACAATACTATGCAAGCGGATGACATTATGTCATGATGCGTAGGTAGCACATGGTGTGTGTGTGTGTGTGTCTATATATATATCGGTGAGTTTTAAACTACTACACATCACTGGTCAGGGACCTATCTCGACTCACGAGGCATCTTGATCGTCGAGGTCTTGTCACCACCAATTCATGGGGACAGAATCATATATACCCATTTGTTACATCTTTTAGCCCATCCACCATGGATGTCCTCTACATCAATGATGATAAATATACCACTGTACATCTGCATGATGGTCATTTCCTAATATTATACCATGGCTACACAAGCCATGTCATCATAAGATTTCATGTCCTCTCAATCTTAAAAAGAGAACCATCTCATAAGATAAAACATTTGCTTGGTAGTAGATAGGTTGTGGCAAATGTCTTTATCATGTGGTATCAAAGGCATACACATCATTATAACACAACAATTGAAATATGCATCACAATAGTTTGTCCTTTCTCATGAAATTAATGATAAATAAATAATTAAAAATCCGTACCAAGTCCGGGGACGTGTTAGGCTTCTAGTTCGAACTAATCAAGTCTGGATTTGTACATCTAAAAGGGTGAACCATCTCCCGAGAAAATATTAGGTAGGTTTATCTTATCATGTTAATGATAAAACACTCCATTAAGCTCTTGCCATGTGTTCATATGGACCCACTTTTTATGACTTTTTAAATGCTCCATCTTCTTTGTTACCCTATCTCTCTTTCCTTTGTTACTCTCGTCTCATCTGTACATCAACCACCATCACCAACCCGCTATCACTTCAAACCAAAAACACAAAAGTTCCATTCACTGCCTCTTCTTCTTCTTCTTCTTCTTCTTCTTCTATCCTCTCAGCTTCGATGCCAAGAAAATGTAGGACTATGGAAAGGAAGGCAAAGGGTTGAGTAAGGGGGGGGGGGTGTCAAGAGGACCTTCCATGAAGCCGGCATTTCGCGACTGGCCCACTATAGGTGAGTGAAGGGGATCAATGGGCTGATCTCACGAGAAGACGCGCGGAGTGTTGAAAATTTTCTTGGAGAACGTGATCCACAACACCTTGACGTACATGGAGCACGCACTCCAAAAAAAAGGTGACCGCCATGGATGTGGTTTTATGGGGGTTTTTATTTGTAGTTAGTGATATAGTTGTAGATTTGTAGTGAGGTTTGTATTTCCAAGAAATGAACTTGTGGGGTTTTTGGTTTGATGTGCAATGGGATATATATTTTAAATAAATAGAATATCAATTTAAGTTTTTGGATTTTGCTTTCTGCTTCGTGTTTTGGGATAAGTTTGGCATTCTATTGCTGCTTTGGAATGATGGTTTTAGAGGTGCGCAGTTACGAGAAAAAAACAAACTTATTATAATACACGGATTCAACCAAAGTTGGATGCAGAGAGCATATTTGTGAACTCGAACTCAAAACTTGAAGCAATAGGCTGAGTTAACAAAGTAATGTTAGAGTAAGCAAATTGGTGACTATTTCAAAAAGAGAGGAAGAAGAAAAGAGCATGAGAAGAGAGAGAGAGAGAGTAACGGAAAATAGAATAAAGGAAGAGAGTGAGTAATAGACAACATAAAGCATTTAAAAAATCTTGAAGAGTAACTTGTAAGAACAAACGAAGTAAGCTAAATGGAGTGGCTTGGCCTGACGTGGCAAGATAGATCTACTCAATATTTTTATATAATGATGCCAGCAAGATTGATTTGGGGAGAGTGAGTGAAGAAGGGAGGGTGAAAGTGAGCCCCACTGTGGACATGTGCCAATCCTCAGGTGATGCATGAGAAGTGGGCACTAACCAATATTTTCTCTAAAAATGCCATTGAAGCTGGCCAATAGGGTTAGTTGTCGTGCATTGAGGAGAAATTAGGAAACATATACTCCAATTTGTCCTTATCTTCTCGGTTGAAAGGTCTGTTGTGATTTGACATCCAAGAAATGTATGCTCCCCTTGAATCTAATGAAAGGTCTTGAGTAGTTTTCCTGACCCCTAGAAAATCGTAAAAAAAAAAAAATCCAAAAGTAAATCAAATATCAAATTCATAGAATATACTTTTTCAAGTCGAATAAATTGTCGACTCTATTAGTGCACAGTTCATACTTGATGCCCAAATGTACTTTCTACTTGGAAGCTTGAACTTCAACAATTTGGTTCGCCCCTTGTGATTCTTGCTCTATCGTTCCGGTGTTATGGAGATCAAGATCATCATCATCAAACAAGCTCAAAACAGCACGGAAAGTCTGCGGGTGCATGGCCTGTGATAGGCCGATTGCCCATTCTAGCAAAATCCAAGCTTCCCCATAAGACCTTAGCGTCCATGGCCGACGAGTTCGGACCCATCTTTGATGGGGTGTATCGCTAATCGAATTAGAACGATC
Organism: Syzygium grande; assembly: GCA_024733475.1. Taxonomy (NCBI): domain Eukaryota; kingdom Viridiplantae; phylum Streptophyta; class Magnoliopsida; order Myrtales; family Myrtaceae; genus Syzygium; species Syzygium grande. The sequence continues at coordinate 10,448,934 of JAMXDD010000006.1, forward strand.
ACGTAGAAAATAGGAGAAAATTAAATAATGCACGAGTTTACCCAAATTCACTCTTGAATAGGGCTAAATCCCGGAAAGGGATTCCATTATGATTTAAGTTTACAACCATAACCACTCGTTACAATGATCTCTCATACGAGTACAATATACATATGACTTAAAATGGGCCCAAAGCTCAATCCTATCCGAGTCCCTTTAATCCCACAACAAACGGGCTAGCAAACCCGATGTTGTTTCGGGAGGCGCTGCCCCCAACCTCCGGCTCGCTCACCAGCGAGCGAGGCCGCTTATCCGCTCATCGGGGAGCGGAACCCCCGCCCGTGTCTGGTCAGTGAGACCCTTGTTGGGGCGCTATCCCGAGCCCCCGCATTCCGTTACCCGGGGTCACATGTCGTTGGATCATACTACGATTTTCCTAAGCTCATCTGGGGCGCATACGGTATAAGAAACAAGGATTTCCAAGTATTCGCCAACTCCAACATTTTCCCACTTGGTGGATACTTCGCGCAAATGAGAGCCTTTCCAACATCACTCCTCTTCAATCCAATCAGTGGCTGAGCACCATTCAAACTTCGCAACCGTGACAACTTTGGTAAGGAAGTCTGAACTATTTTTCACAAAGTTGTCGATCTTTTCAAGTTGAACCACTTTCTTCTCCACCTTCTCTCGGATAAAGTGATATTGAATGTCGATGTGCTTTGTAATGGGTGAAACGATGGATTCTTAGCTAAATAAATAGTCCCTTGATTGTTGCATCTCACCTCCACGGTACCTTGCTCAAAACCAAGCTCCAAGCACAACCGTCGTAACCATATGGCCTCTTTTTCGGGCATGAGTAAGAGCTATGTACTCAGCCTCCGTGAGAAGAGAGCCCTACCACGCTTTGCCTCCTACTCATCCAACTCACCGCAGCCCCGAATGATGTGAAAACATACCCGTTAGTGGATCGTCTACTATCAATGTCTCCACCCCAATCTGCAACTACATGGCCTACCATATCGAGGATGTTTCCACTCCACACTACCTTCAAAACATAAAGAAAAATTCCAAGTTCCACAAAGATACCTGAAAACCCTTTTTATTGCATTCCAATGTTCTTTCTTTGGGTTGGACATATATTGGCTCAAGACTCCCACCGCTTGGGCTATGTTCGGATGCGTGCACACCACAACGTACATCAAGCTACCCACTGCACTTGCGTATGGAACTCGAGCCATCTCTTTAGTCTCCTCATCCGTTTTAGGACACTTGTTCCATGAGATGATTTGGTGCAGCAAAAGGTATGGGGGGTACCAACAGGTTTGCAGCCCGTCATGTTGAATTTCTTCAACATTTCTTTGATGTATTTCTCTTGCCCTAGCCAGAGCTTCCATTTCCAGCGGTCCCTCCTAATCTGCATACCCAAATTAATATTTGTAAGCCCTAAATATTTCATATCGAATTTCCTAGCCAACAAATTTTTCACGGATTTCACCATCTTCACGCTATTCTCGATTAAAAACATATCATCCACGTATAGCATGAGAATGACAAATCGATCGCCCGCCCTCTTCACATAAACGTAGTGATCAGAATTTGAACGCACAAAATCAAGCTGGAGCATGTATGTATCAAACTTCTGGTACCACATCCTCGGTGACTGTTTCAGCCCGTATAGGGACTTTTTCAGTTTGCATACCAGATTCTCCTTTCCGTCTGCTTCAAAGCCTTTTGGTTGCCTCATATAAATCTCCTCCTTTAAATCCCCATGAAGGAAAGCTATTTTTACATCCATCTATTCCACCTCAAAATTGTATGCAGCTGCTACGAACAAAATAAACTGTATCGAGGTCAAATTCACCACAGGAGAGAAAACCTCGTCATAGTCAATTATCTCGATCCGATAATACCCGTGGCCACGAGCCTTGACTTGTACTTCTTCACGGTCCCATCCTATTTCAGTTTTCGCTTGAACACCCATTTGCATCCAATTGCCTTTCTATCCTTAGGCAATTTACATAAGCTCCATGTCTCGTTTTGATCAAGCAATTGCATCTCATCTATCATTGCGAGCTCCCACTAATTCGTGTCATCCATGGATCTCGCCTTTTTTATAGAACTAGGATCATCTCCGGTAATACTTAAGGCATGAAACGTGCTTAATGCACTAAGTGAGTACCGAAGTGGTTTCCGCCTTTCCCGTGCTGATCTTCCGACAACCGGCATGCTATTGGTGTTCGGGTCTTCATTCGAATCTGCATCCTTGACTTCATTAACCAAGTCCCCTTACTCCGGATCGAATCGGACTTTGCTGGTATATCTTGTGGGACCATCTCCATAGTTTCAGTCGTGGGACTTTCTTCAAGCACTACCATTTTCTTGGGCTCATCACTTTTTGTATGCTTGCACGGGATTGTGTTTCACGAAGGCAACATTCCTGCTATATCGATGATGATTTTTTATTTTGGATTCCACAGCTTATAGCCCTTGACCCTTTCCTTGTATCCGACGAAGATGTTCTTCTTAGACTTATTGTCAAGCTTAACTCTTTTCTCCTTGGGTACATGAACATACGCATCACACCCAAACACCCGAACATGTGACAGATTCGGCTTCTTCCCAAACACTACCTCATATGGTGTACGGTCCTTCACTGATGAGGTCGGTGACCGGTTCTTCAAATAACTGGCTGTGGCTACAACTTCTACCCAAAATTCAAGATCCAGACTTGCCCAACTCAGCATGCATCTTGCCTTTTCTATGAGTGACCGATTTAATCTTTCGGCCACCCCATTCTATTGAGGTATATAGGGGTCGTTTTCTGCCTCGCGATACCATTATCTACACAAAACTGCTCGAACTTGTCCGAACAGAATTCACCTCCGTTATTAAATGCGGCGTATCTTGATTTTCCTGCCCAATTGATTTTCAACCAAAGCCTTAAATTCTCGAAATTTTTTGAATACATCTGATTTACTTTTAATAAAATAAATCTAACTATATCTCCAAAAATCATCTATGAATGATACATAGTACCTAGATCCTCCAATAGATGGAGTCGAGGTAGGCCCGAAAACATCACTGTGAATCAGCTCCAAAATCTCTGTTGCTCTCGTCTTGGTGTGTTGGAAAGTAACTCGGTTCTATTTTCCATGAAGACGGTAATCACGAACCCGAAACCCATAGAGCAATTTGGTACTCCCTCTACCATTTGACTCAAAGCTAAGGTAGACAAGCCCTTTTTCACCAATATGCCCTAGCCTCGATGCCATAACATGGACATGTCATATCCATCTTCCTTTGCCTTTTCGAGACGAACCCGCCACCAACAATCACCGTTTCCCCGAGCAACTTGTACAACATTCTATAACGGACTCCTCGTGCAATCACAATAGAATCTCGAGTTATCTTGCAATTTTTATCACAACTAAAAGTAACCCTTGAATCAGCTATTGTACCGACTAATAACAGGTTTCTATTCATCGAGGGTATGTGCATCACATCTGGAAGAGTTTTCACTATGCCATTACTCATTCTCAACTTCACCCTACCACGCCCGACAATCGAACTATAGTATCATCTCCGAAACACGACATCTCCACCGTCATATTTACGGGGAAGGACATTAGAAGTGCCAAAAGTTATGTCACGGTGCTCACTTTGATGCCAAAAGTTTCATTTGAATCACTTAAGTACCAAAAGTTTACGGCAATCACTTGATTGCCAAATCGGAGAAAAAACGATAACTTAAGTGCCAACGGTGAGAAATTCGATCAAATTTAATACGTGATTTTTATATTTAAATTTTAATGACACGTGGCATTTCCACATGTATAATTCAAATTTTTAAATATTTTTTTTTCTTTTTTTGTTCTTTCTTTTCTTCTTTCTTCTTCTTCTTCCACCATGGCGGTGGTGGGAGGCCAGACCATCGGCCATGGCCAGCCCTCGTCGGGCATCGCCTTCCTCCGGGCAAGGCTTGGCGAGGTAGTTGTGGCCTCGGCGAGGGCCGGCCTCGCCCGGGCTCGCCACCCCAAGCGAGGGCTCGCCTTGCCAAATCCGGCTAGGCCGACCCTCGCCGAGGCGTCACCTTCCTCCTCGAAATGAGGCCGGCACAGTCGCCTGGTAGGGGCGAGCCCGGGCGAGGGCTTGCCTCACCAGGTCCGTTGAGGCCGGGCCCTTCGAGGCCACAAAGAACCTTGCCCGGAGGAAGGCGACGCCAGCGAGGCCCGATCATGGCGGTGGCGGCGGGCCGCCAACGGAAATAAGAAGAAAGAAAAGAAAATAAAAGAAAAGAAATACCATATCAACCTCCCATGAGCTACATCAGCCTCCCATGAGACACATCAACTTGAGAAATTAATAAAAAAAAATACCACATCGGATTTCCGGTAAGGACACTTAAGTAATCGCTTTTCACAACTTTTGGCACTTAAGTGATCCGATTGAAACTTTTGGCACAAAAAGTGAGCGCTGTACACAACTTTTGATACTTTTAGTGTTCTTTCCCCGTATTTCTCGTATTCACAAAACCAATGTTTATGAGGCATCATGTGGTATGAAGCACCGTGTCGTTTTAACCAAATATCCTTGTTTGATTGCGCTATACATGTAGCAGCCACATACATATCTCTGTCTCGTCGTCCTTTTTTGCCCGAGGATGATTCAGCTTCTTTCTTAGAAATGTGGCTTGTTTTTTACAATCTCGCTTCATATGGCCTCACTTTTGACATCTCCAACACTGCCCTTCTCTCCCTACTCTTTGATCGTCCATGAGATTTTGATCCGGACCCTTTCCGATTTAGAGCCTTCTCTGTTTGGCCTACCCCCTAGCGACCCGGGCCTCTTTACTAGAATTCCACGACCCCTTTCTTCGTGTCTCCTCTAATAACAAGGCCGAACACATATTATTATCGACAATTCCTTGTCCCCACCACCGATTACCACAATTAGGTTATCCCATGAATCCGGTAGTGAACAGAGTAGTGTTATCACCTTATCATCATCCTGGAACTTAACACCGATTGATACGAGTTGACTTATCAACGTGTTAAAGTTATACTGATGTGCAGAAAACGAATCGCCCTCATGCATCATTATATAGTTTCTTCCTTAAGAACAACTTATTTACTAGCGACTTACTTTGGTATAGCGACTCCAGTTTCTGCCATAAATCCTTGGCTGTAGGTTCGTTCATCACGTTCGTCAAAATGGAATCTTTGAGACAAAGCCGGATCAAACCCTTTGCTTTCCGATCGATCCGATCCTAGTCCTCAATCTCCTTTGTGCCTTCCTGTTTGGAAGTTGCATCTACTTCCTTGCCAATCACGACACTAGTTGTCATGACAACCGCCTTTCCCTTACGATTGCTGACCCGGGAGATCTCGATCACAAAGTAGATCCTCCATCTTTATCTTCCACAGGTCGAGCCACGTCCCATCGACTTTTTCGATCTCAATTGTGACCCTAACATCTCATATAAACCCTAATTCCTCGACCGTGGCTCTGATACTAATTGATGGGGGTGGATCGCTAATCGAATCGTAACAATCACGCAGAGAATTGAAGAAAATTAAATGATGCACGAGTTTACCCATGTTCGCTCCCGAATGGGCTACGCCCCGCAAAGGATTCCACTATAATTTAGGTTTACAACCACAGCCACTCATTACAATGATATCTTATACGAGTATAATATGTATAAGAATTAAAATGAGCCCAAACCCAAGCCTATCCGAATCCCTTTAATCCCACAACAAACGGGCCAAGAAATCCAATGTTATTTTGGGGCACTGCCCCTGAACCCCGCCCGCTCACTCACTGAGCTTTGAGGCCACCGTCCGTTCACCGTGGAGGCGGAACCCCGCCCGCCCGATCAACGAGACCCCGTGTTGGAGGCTCTACCCCGAGATCCCGCATTCCGTGCGCGCAAGGGTCACATGTCGCCGATCATACTTTGATTTCCCTAAGCTCATATGAGCGTACCTAGTATAAGAAACAAGGGTCCTCAAGTAGTCGCTAACTCAATAATAATATTCGCCTTAGGCTTAGGTCAAGCTTTGGCCATGGTGGTGAGCCCGGTTTGAGATAGCCAAAGAATGCTTCACCAAACACGATGTCACCTTCTCCTCTTGTTCGTGGCTTTGTCCTTTGAAATTCTAGGTTGTGACTATGCCTTGTTCGCGTTCGCTCCCCCCCAGTCCGTTACAAAGCGCGAGATGAGGAAAATCATCACCGTGGAGCTGCTCTCTAACCGGAGGATCAAAGTCATTGCTCAACGACTATTAAAAATCTTTTATGTTCTTTCTTGGGAAGCTTAAGAAAAACAGCGTTAGCCTTATCACATAACGTCGTGTTTGCTCTTTTGTCTAATATGCTATGGAAAACTCCTATTGATTTTGAAGTTGACAAAACCTTCCATGTTATTATAAATCTGATACTATTCTGAACTATTTTATTCCAGGCATGTATATATTCTCGAAAATCATAAGGAAGTTTTTCAAATGCAGAATTTATTCAGACGCCTTGATGTAGAATTTATTCGAGATCTGGATGCAAAATTTATTCAGAGACGCAAAACTCGAAAGCGAAGAATAACAACTAATGATCTGGTATGGATTTTACAAAAGGAAAGTTTTGATTGTATCAATCTCAATCAAATTGATTGGCAATCAAACATTATGACAAGAATGAACTACAACGGATAAGCTCTACTTATGGAAACCAAGATTCTGAGTATATGGGCTATCAAAATCAGCAGGATTCAAAATCTGTCATCTAATGGCTACTCAATCTTTTTTTATACAAATCTATCCAAGGGAAGATTAGAAGATGATCCTCCTGAAAGCTATCCAACGGCTAGTTTGGAAGCAAAGGAGTATTTAAAGAGATCAATGAGCAGTAGAAGGAAATATAGAATCAAGAATTAACAAGTCCAAAGTTTGAGCATATTCCAATCATTTCTCTTGCCTTTCTTAAACCAAAAATTAAGATCGTGAGGATATTTTGTAAGAGTGATTGTGTGAGATAGAGAGTCCTATCGTACACAAGAGTACATCATTCATAATTTGTAATTTCTCTTGATTACATAGTGAAATCTAGCCAATAAACTGTCAACAAGAGAGAGAGGGACGTAGGCTTGCTATAAAGCCAAACTACTATAAAATTGTGTGCAGTTTTTCTATCCCTTATATCATAATTTACACACTTCATATTAAGAGCACCGTCTATATAAACTATCTTGAATCTGAAATTTATTTAGACTCAGCTGTGTTTTTTTTTTTTTATTTCCGCATAAATTAATAAAAATTGTGTAAGATCACCTATTCACCCCCTCTAGGTGATCCTTGCTAGCTACATTAATTGGTATCGGAGCAGGTTGCTTGTTTATTAAAGTGTTTTACTTTTGAGCTAACGATCTACATGGCTAGCTTGAGTGCTCCAGGTCTCATTGAAGGACAAAGTAATAACATATCACCATATTTCAATGGCAAGGAATATAGTATCCGGAAGAATAAGATGGAGGCATTCATAAAGTCAATTGATCACATGCAATAAGATGTCATCATAAGAGGAGTCAAGCCAAAATCTTCTGGTTCAAAAGAAAAGGCAGATGCAAGCAAAGCAGCAAATCCTCCATTATCTCAAGCTAAGATACTCAAAAGAGAAACTTTAGATTTCAAAGCAATTTATTATCTCTATTGTGCTTTATCACCTATTGAATATAAAAAAAATTGCTTCTTGTGAATCAACTAAGGAAATCTGGGATACTCTCCACACTACTTATGAAGGAACAGATCGAGCCAAGGAAACTCAAATCAATCTTTTGCTTGGTCAATATGAATCCTTCAAAATGAAGCCTGGAGAATCAATTGCTGATATGTATGACAGGTTTACTGACATAGTAAACGGTCTTGCATATCAAGGACAACTAGTCCCAGATGCAATGAAAGTCAACAAACTCTTTGAGAGGACTGACAAAGGAGTGGGATAATATCAAAACATCTCTTCGAGAGACACAAAGGATGAAGCCTCTATCGGTGAATAATTGGAACTCTTCAATCATATGAGACTGAGAAACGGAATGAGGAGAATGAATCCAAAGGTAATAAGTCAATTGCATTAAAAACTAACATTGATTTTGATGCAGATTCTGAAGATGAAGATGTTGACGATGAAGAACTAGCTCTCTTCATAAAGAAGTATAAGAAGATAAAAATCAAGGGAAGAAACCTCAAAGGAAAGAAGCCTTTTGACAAAAAGAAGTCTATCGATGAATCGGAGAGATTAAAGGAAGTAATATGCTTTCATTGTAGGAAACGTGGACATATCAAGCCAAATTGTCCACTTCTGAAAAAGAAGACCAAATTTGAGAAAGCAAAGAAGGTCTTAAAAGCGTAAACCCCGAAATGATACAGAGTGAGAAGACAAAGATGAAGATATCTCAAATTTCTATCTAATGGCTAAGTTAGACTCCGACCACATTCAGATTCTGATCCTAAAGTGCAAATTGAGGTAAATTATTCTGATATGCCTATTGAAGTATCAAATTATATTGACGAATTATGCTTTGAATTTAAAACTGCTCTTAAAAGAATCTCTTCTTTGAAAAAGGAAAATTTATCAACGAGGCAACAGAAATGTTTCACAAAAAGAAAAAATTGATTTCTTTAAAAAGAATTTCATTAAGTCAAGGAAAGTCGAAATTTTCTTTCCAAAGAAAATGCTGTTTTGAAAAAGGAAGTTTCAGAAATCACTTCTAAGTTTTCAAAAGGTTCAAAACCTTGAAGAGTATCCTTTCTATCCAAATTCCTTACTATAATAAATCTGATCTCGGATTTGTGAAGAAAAGTGATAGCTTAATTGATTTTCCAAAGGTCAAGGAGAGATTAAGACAAAGACCTCCTCGACAAGTTTACAAAAATTATTTCAAAAGGAATTTTGTCAAACTTGTTGGCTGAAGTGCACTCAAATACTCAAAATGTGGAGATCCACAACATTTTGAAAATGAAAGTCCTAAGGTCCGGAGACCTATTCAAGAGACTTTGTTAAGACAGCCTATACTTATACTCAAGGATCCAAACAAATTTGGGTACTAAAGAAAACTTGAGATATTATTATTTTTGTAGGTTACCACAAAGAGAAAAAGAAAGTGATACCTAGATAGTTGATGTTCTAGACACATGACAAGAGATCCAAGCATATTCGTTGAACTACAAAGCCTGAATGGTGGAAAAGTTTTCTTTGGAGGAAATAACAAAGGAAAAATAATTGGCAAAAGAATAGTTGAAATTGGAGGACTCACAATCAATGATGTTTCATCAATAAAAGGACTCAACTACAACTTGACAAGCATAAGCCAATTATGTGATGCGGTGTTTCAAATCAATTTTCAAGAAGATACATGCTTAGAAACAAGCAAAGATTCATCTCAAACATTCATAGGAAGAAGACATGGCAATATTTATCTTCTAGATGTTAATCCAAACTTCACTCATTATTTGATCTTAATCAAAGAGGATGAAGATCTGTGGCACAAAAGATTGGGGCATATCAAGATAAAACAAATCTCAAAGATCTCAAATAAGAAATTAGTTTGAGGTCTGCCAAATTTGAAATACAAAGAAAACAGAGTTATGCAATACCTTCACTCTAGGAAAACAAGTAAGATGCTCTTTTAAGTCAATACATCATGTTTTCACTAATCGTGCTTTGCAGCTTCTTCATATGGATTTATTTGGACCAACCAGAACACAAAAGTATTGGTAGTAAGAAATATTGTTTAGTTATTATTGATGACTTCATAAGACTTACTTGGGTGTTCTTCCTTTCTCATAAAAATGAAGCATTTTCATATTTTTCAAAATTTGCAAAAAGAGCTCAAAATGAAAAGGGCTATACCATTTCCTGCATTAAAATTGATCATGGGGAGAATTCAAAAATCAGAGTTTTCAGATTTTTATGAGGAAAATGGCTTTCAATACAATTTTTCTACTCCATATACACCAGAATAAAATGGTGTTGTGGAAAGGAAAAATAGTTCTTTGCAAGAAATGGCAAGAACTCTGTTGATTGAAAGCAAGATTCCTTTTCATTTCCTGGACGATGCAGTTTTACAAAGCATGTTATATCATTAACACAAACTGTTCTTAGATCCATTTTTGAGAAAACCCCCTATAAGCTTTACAAAGGTAGAAAGCCAAATATTTCATATTTTCGTGTGTTTGGTTGTAAATGCTTCATACTAAAAAATCCAAATGACCGCTCTTGACAGTTTGATGAGAAAGCAAATGAAGGATTCTTCCTTGGATACTCTACTACAAGTAAAGCATATAGAGTCTTCAACAATAATTCTAAGACTGTGGAAAAAATAATGAATATAAGGTTTGATGAAAATATTTAGACTCACAAAGATGAATCTGAACTATCTTCCAACATTTAAGAGTTGTCGAAACCTCAATAAGAATCTCCAAAGATCATCGAATCCTTAGAAGAAGGAAAAAGAAAATATAATCCGACTCAATCGTAACCTTTAGAGTTTGATAATATTCATAAGGAAAAATTTGACAGAAACTGGAAACATAAATCCAGTCATCCGAAGAACCTCATCATTAGAGAAATAGAAGATAGTATCAAGACTAGATCTAAAAACAAGGAGAATATCAGTAACTTAGCGTTGATATCAGAAATAGAACGAAAAGAAGTTGGTGAAGCATTATTAGATGAAAGCTAGATCGAAATTATGTAGGAGGAACTTCAGCAGTTCAGAATCAATAAAGTATGGGAACTTGTGCCAAGACCCAAAAATCATCCAATAATTGGAACAAAATAGGTATTCAAAAACAAACTAGATGACAAAGGGAAAGTCACAAAAAACAAAGCAAGACTGATAGCAAAAGGCTACTCTCAAGAAGAAGACATAGATTATGATGAAATATATGCACCAATTATGAGGTTAGAAGCCATTAGGCTACTATTAGCTTATGCTTGTTTCCATAATTTTAAATTGTTTCGGATGGACGTGAAAAGTGCCTTCCTGAATGGATATATCAAAGAAGAAATATATGTGGAACAACTACATGGTTTCAAGAATCAAGAAAGACTAATTATGTCTATAAACTCAAAAGGCCCTTTATGGTCTGAAACAAGCATCCGTGCTTGGTATGAGAAGTTAAGTAACTTCCTTCTGCAAAATGACTTCATCAAAGGTCAGGTTGATACAACTTTTTCATTAAGAGAAAAGATAAGGACTTTCCGCTTATTCAAATTTATGTTGACGATATCATCTTTGGATCCTCTAACAAACTCCTTTGCAAAGAATTTTTTAAGAATATGCAAAATGAGTTCGAGATTAGTATGATGGGCGAATTAATATTCTTTCTTGGCCTACAAGTGAAACAAATCAAAGATGGTACATTCATTTGCCAAAAAAAAAAGTATGCAAAGGAGATAGTCAAGAAGTTTGGATTACGTAATCGCAAGAAAATGACATTCCTATGTCTCATTCTTCCAAACCGGACAAAGATGAAAATAGTAAAAAAGGTTGATCGAAAGGTATATAGAAGCATGATAGGTTCATTATTGTATCTTATTACATCTAGACCTAACATACTTTTTAGTGTTTGTATGTGTGTAAGATTTCAATCGACCCAAGGGAATCACATTTTACTGCAAAGAAAGAGGATAATCAAATACATTAGAACTTATCTAATGTTAGGTCTTTGGTATTCCAAAGATTCAGATTTTACTCTTCTTGGTTATTTTAATGCTGATTTAGCTGGATGTAAAGTGAACATTAAAAGTACTACAAGAACATGTCAACTATTTAGGAATATGTTGATATCCTAGTACTCAAAAAAGCAAAATACAATTGTACTTTATACAGCAGAGGCAAAATATGTAGCTTTGGCAAGTTGTTTGTGCACGATTCGTGGATGAAGCAGCGAGCTCAGCGAGACTTTACTATTGAAGATTCAAGTGTTGCAATCAAGTGTGACAACACAAAGCGCTATTAATCGATCAAGAACCCAATTCTTCATTCACATGCCAAGCATATTGAAATCAAGCATCACTTCATTCGAGATCATATTCAAAATTGTGATGTGAATATTCAATTCATTGATTCTAAGAATCAACTAGCTGATATATTCACAAAACCTCTTGATAAGTCTATATTTGAGTATGTTAGAAATAAACTATGCATCACTTATCTATTTTCTTGGAGCATCTGTTAGACAGAAATTTTCAGACTTGAATGTTCTCGATCCTGAATATCCTTTTCAAACTCACAAAGAAAGATACGTCCATAATTCAAATTTTGGCGGGTATATTTTTGGCAATATATTTTCATATTTGTTACTTTAGGAAGTAAATCAGGTATGTATTCTAATTTATCTGATTAATTGTGCTCAATATATTGTTATGATATTATCGTGATTATTTGTGCTTCAAAAGTACATTTCCTTCCTACATATTTGGGTTTACTTTTTATATTGTCTAAAAGTGGTTTTTCTTTCCATAACCCGTCCTCCTCCTCTGTTATAAATCTGTCCTTCACTTTTAAAACCCTATCAATTATGAACTTTTCTCTCCAAACCCTCTCGATACTTTCGTAGTCGTCAACTCCTCTTCCTTCTCCAAAGATTGAATCTTTCTGCTCTAAAAGTGATCAAAATGCCTTTCAAGAGACGATTTTGGCGTATTTTCAACCAAGATTCCAAGTCTACAAAGACCGGGCAGAGTTTATGGAAATTTTAGACACGAATCGGACCAACATCAAGAATCGCCGGAAGCGACACCATCACCATGATCATCGCAACCCAAAACAACCGTAAAATCGATTTTCCTTCAAGGTAGCATCAAGTATGTGTGGAACGCTTATCAAAGGTTGAAAAGAGATAATGCTTCTACATCGTTCCTTTGTGAATGTCCGAAAGACAACAGCTTTCTCTCTCAAGCAAGTCTTCTGCAAAGTTATTCTCGGTTTTGCACTAAAAACGATCACGATTAGGCAAGCACTACCCCAAAAGAGCCTACTTCCAGAAAGGGCAAGGAGAAAGTCGGAGAATCGTCCATTCCTCATGAAAAGAAATTCGTTCAAATCAGCCCTAAGTTCACTAGTGCATCAAAATTTGTAAATCCTAATGATGATGCTCGATTCTTTGATACTTTTGAAATGAAGGTTGGCATTGCATCTAGAGTGAAAGGTACTGGAGGCTTATTCAGAAGTACTGAACACAATGTCTACTGTAAGCTATTACTCGCTCGAGGGGTCATGAACCATAGGACTGTAGATTCTGACTACCTTGAAAAGGCTGGCATCTCAGTGAAACATCTATTTGAGAAATTAGGGATTTATGAATTTTGTCTACAATGCCAATGTATATGCTTGAACCGACTGCTTACTTTTATTCTAATCTTTCCATTTTGTCACCAAACTAGATTCAATTCACGTTTGGTGATAAAAAGTTCGATTTGAAAGCGTACGAGCTGGCATTGATAATTAGAGCAAAACATTCCAAGTTTACTCCATTGGAAGTGAGCCTCGAAGATGCTTCCAAGGTGGCTTCAGAGAATCCAAACTTTGCTCAAGGCTCTAAACGACATCTTTCCTATTCTGATTTGTCCAAAAGATCTGTGATCTTATATAAGATCATCTTCAACTTCTTGAGGCCCAAAGCAGGCTCCAAAACCCACTTATCTAAGTAAAAAATAAAAGCTTATTTAGGCAATTTTGAAAGGTCAATCTTTCTCTCTACCTCATATCATCATTGTCCACATGTACGTAACACTACATAAGGATAAGGGACAACTTCCGTATGGTGCTCTCATCTCTCACATTTTTATGTTCTTAAAGATATCTATTCTTGCTTGAGATAAGTAAAAACCTTGTACCTTATATGTTTGTTGGAGAAAGAATGCTTTTCAAGATGAAGCAGTTTGATGATATAAGGGGAAAGAATAAGCTCAAGAAAAGGAAAGGATGCTTAACCGTCGGAGGCACAATCTGTTGGGAAGACACGTGACAAAGAGAAAGGGCAAAGGAAAAGAACAGAAACAGCAAGCAAGCATCTTGATTCTCCCAACTCACTCAAAGTGCACAGGAAGAAACGAAAAATTCTTCTGCAAGATGAAAGTGATGAAGCGAGCACCTTGAAACAAGACATACTGATGGTCCAAAACATGTTTCTGAATCACCTTCAAAGATTTCAGAACCAGTTCCTGAAGAACATGTTTTTTGCAAATCATGCACCTGTTCAAGGGAGATTCCACCAAAAGCAGCAATTGGTTCGATCATTCTACACAAGCCAATGTCCAAAAGCAGCCCTCGAGATAGTAAGACCATTCTCTCTCTTACGCTCGACATCAAAGATAAGCAAGCTGCACTTGAACAAGATATAAAGAATCTAGAGAGAATTATTGAGGAAAACAACAAGACTCAACGTCTTTAGGCAGCAACAGATAAAAAGCGTAACTTGAGGTAGCCATTGCTCTATGCTCAACCAATATGGACAAAGCTATGGGAGAATGTTCTTCAAGATTGAGGAAGCTGTCTCCATATTGGAAAACTTTCAACTCATTCGAACCCCTTCTAAGAAATAGCCTGCTTGTCAACCCTTTTTAAAACCATCTCTTTCCAACATTGGTCTTGTAATATCTTAAACATTCTTTTGTTGGACTGTTTTGATGATTTATATTAATGCTTTATTCTGTCTATTATTATTATTTTTGCTTATGACAAAAGGGGAGAAATTCTATGCAGATTTGCCATACTAACTTGATAATATGCAGATCATATGCAAGTTATATACTGAAGACAAAAGACATAGATATCAACATAATTTGCTCTTTCAATTTTAATCTATGCTTCATGCGCCTAATATGCTTATCTATTTCGAATTAATCTCATATTGATTCAATCTGGAAGGAAGTTTTGTTACCATAAAAAGGGGAGATTGTTGAGGAAAACTCCTATTGATTTTGAAGTTGACAAAACCTTCCATGTTTTTATAAATCTGATACTTATTCTGAACTATTTTATTTCAGGTATGTATATATTCTGGAAAATCATAAGGAAGTTTTTCAGATGCATTTTGAAAATTATTTAGATGCGTAACTCGGAATGAAGAATAACAGCTAGTGATCTGGTATGGATTTCACAAAAGGAAAGTTTTGATTATTTCAATCTCAATCAAATTGATTGACAATCAAACATTATAACAAGAATACACTACAATGGATAAAGCTCTACTTATGGAAACCAAGATTCTGATTGTATGGGCGACCGAATCGGTGAGGATTTAGAATCATCATCTAACGGCTACTCAATCCTTTTTTATACAAGTCTGTCCAAGGTGAAGATTGGATGATGATCCTCTAAAAGCTATCCAACGGCTAGTTTGGAAGCAGAGGAGTATTTAAGGAGATCAATGAGTAGCGTAAGAAGTACAGAATCAAGAATCAACAAGTCCAAAGTCCGAGCATACTCAATCATTTCTCTTGTCTTTCTTGAACCAAAAATTAAGATCTTGAGGGATATTTTGTAAGAGTGATTATGTGAGATAGAGAGTCCTATCATACACAAGAGTGCTGTCACTCAAAATCTGTAATTCCTTTTGATTACATAGTGAAATCCAGCCGGTAAGCTATCGGTGGGGAGAGTAGACGTAGGCTTGCTATAAGTCGAACCACTATAAATTTGTGTGCAGTTTTTCTATCCCTTATCTCTTAATTTACATATTGCACATCAAGAGCACTGTCTATATAAATTGTCTTGAATCTGAAGTTTATTCAGACTCAGCTGTGATTTTTTATTTCTGCATAAATTGATAAAATTGTGTAAGATCACCTATTCACCCCTCTTTAGGTGATCCTTGCTAGTTACATCATAACACAGGCCATATCTTGGTAGACTTGAAGCAATGGTTTGCGAAGCTGACTCTAAATGTGATCCTTAACGTTGTAGCCGACACGGGCCACTACAGTAGCATTGCTGCGATGGATGAGGAGTGGCGGCGCCACGAGGCGATGAGGGAGTTCTTCCGCTTGATGGGGACATTTACGGTGGCAGATGCTCTTCCTTTCTTGCGGTGGCTTGATTTGGGTGGGCATGAGATAGCCATGAAGAGGACTATGAAAGAATTGGACACGATACTAAGTAATTGGTTAGAGGAACACAAAAGGAAGAAGAAGGTCGACTTGGACAAGTCTCAGGGTGATCAAGATTTCTTGGACGTCGTGCTTTCAACTCTTAACGGCATGGATATCGCAGGTTATGATGCTGATACAATTGCCAAAGCCACATGCTTGGTATGCTTAATTTGTTCCCTCCCTTTTCGATGGAGTTATGGTTTCTTCTTGAATGTTGATCATGGTGCAAAACTACACACGTGTCTTTTTGCATTAGGAAATTAGCTGCGCTCTTCCTTAATCATCTTTTTCCCAACTTGTGGAACGGAATAGATAACGTACATAAAAATAGAATTTTAACACAATATGTCAACGTCTCTTGCTTTGCGTCGTAGATATCACAGTAAAATCGATAATGGTGTCTCTTTCCCAATCCTTATGCCTGCGATTTAACAATTATGAAAGGGAGGACTTTTGGTCTGAGGGAGGACTATTAGTTAAGTGGATACACATCACATCAAAAATGTGTCGAGGATAAATGCATTAGCTAATAGGGCTCAATAGAACGATGAGATGTAGATACCTTCTAAAATGAAAGTTATTAGATGGTACATAAATCATATGAACCAATATCATCTTGAGTATTGATTATATGAGTCTTATTATGGAGTTTACATGATAATGATTGAGATAGATTTGATTTACATAGGCCACACAATAATTCTTTTAAACAAGATTTATGTAAGTATTAGTCTATTACTGGTGACTGAGGATAGCATTCATGTCTCGGAGGGGGCCAACAGTGTCGTGGCATTTTTCACCACAGTTTTGGTGTAACTTCTAATAATAAATTGTGAAGTTTCACATGAAAAAAAAATTATTTCACTGCCTCTACGGTCGAGCTAAACTTTACCAGACAACTTTTTATCCTACCTCTTAAACTATGCTCCATGCATCCTCCATTGCACAGATATATGCAAAGGAATGAGAATATAGACTTTCATCTAATTAGCTTTCACTAATTAGATATATGCATCCTCCATTGCACAGATATTGTCTCACTTCTAATAAGACATATGTTAATGTTTTTATGTTCCTTTTTGGAAGGCAATGATAGCCGGAGGTAGCGATACAACCATGGCCACCATAACATGGGCGATCTCTCTGTTGTTGAACGACCTCCCCATCCTAAAACAAGTTCAAGAAGAACTTCATAATCACATTGGCAAGCAAAGACATCTGATCGAGTTGGACATCGCCAACTTACCCTTCCTCAAGCTATAATAAAGGAGACCCTCCGCCTATACCCAGCATCCCCCCTATTTGGACGCCAATCCAGTACCAATTTGCGCAAAGGCACGAGGATGATGTTCAACTTATGGAAAATCCAAACGGATACCAGACTGTGGCCCGACCCTTTGAAGTTTCAGCCGGAGAGGTTTTTGAGTAGCCATAAGGATATTGATGCGAAGGACCATAATTTTGAGCTCTTACCATTCGGAGGTGGTAGAAGAATTTGTGCTGGAATGTCCTTTGCACTCCAGTCGCTGCATTTTATCCTGGCTAGGTTCTTACATGCGTTCGACGTATCTACTCCTGGCAATTCCCCAGTGGACATGTCCGAGGATTTTGGAGCAACCATAAAAAAAAAAAGGCCACTTGAACTTATGCTCACACCAAGATTACCTCGCGAGTTATACGAATCAGTCTAGAGCGAGAAACGATGAGGAGTCTGTTAGAAGAAGCTAATTGTAAGTACCAGCCGAACGAACGTGTATGGGCTTTCCTATGTAGTTAAGAAAGTCATCCGCATTGACACATCATAGACAACGGTGATTTGATCTTATATGCTTTTCGTACGTTAATGGAATAGTGGTAGTTCTTCATGTAAATCTTAGGGTTTATTTCATTATTGTGTTAAGTGCTGAAAATCGGGATACTCATTATCAATGTCATCTCACTTATATGCTGATGCTCAATAACTAGTGGTTGGTGTGATAAACAAGCCAAAACCAATGATTCGGAAACCTAATTGGACCGATTGGTTCGACCGGCTATCGGTGTCTAGTTTGATCTAGTTCATATATACAAAATAAATATATAACTAGGAGTTTGACCAAATATTGGCATTAAGGAAATGAAGTACTAGGAGTGACGAGTCAGGGTTTAGATCTTCAGGCCTCATAGGAACAACTTTAAAGCCTAATATGACTGTTGACATATACGTACCATCTAGGAGTTGAATTTATAAAAATTGGAGCTAAACCAGGACTAGGTTAGAGCGGATCTTCACATTATAAGCTTATACTGAAGCGGTGGCTAGGCGTGGATTTAGCCCAAAGCTCATAGAAACGACTTCAACATGATTACCAACTAAGCAATGAACTAATTTATTTATACCTCCACTAACAATCTAGTTAAAGGTGTTGAGAAAGCTCCATATGTATTTTGAAGGCAAAATATTTTGTACGAATTAATATGAGTATTTGAGTGTGTAGATACAATGTCCTCTCGATATACAAGTTCATACGTAAATGATGTTTACATTAAGATGTTTGTGCTGGTGGAGAGCTTTCTTAGTCTATAAATGAAGTAAGGAATACTGAGTGGAAAGAGTTAGAGTTGGAAAGGCATTTGAATTTTGAGATATAAGCGAGGGACATGCGATCGTCCTCAAGGTGCCTGGACAACCAAATACAAGAATAACATCTTGGATAGCATGAGTACTTTAATGTGCTTGGGAGGACCTCGATGTAGAAAGTGAACAAATTGGTCTTTAGTGAAATTGCATGTCTCAATAGACGTCATTATAGAGAAAGTTCACGCTACATATGGAGTGAACAATACTTCACGTACTTGAAAACAAAGAACCAGCTCTAAATCAATCTGATTCAAATTCAAATTGGCGCAATGGATCCAATTTCATTACTTGAAATCTACAAAGAAACATTATGGAGAAGTTAGAAGGATTTGCCATTTTTGGCTAAGTAAAGGAAGTATCGAGTGAGTTTGCGAAAAGCAATTTGGTCTATTTTGGGCAAGGATATGAGCTAAGAACAATGTTTGCAACGGCTACTTTCACCTATATGATGTTTCCAACATGCTGCGGAATCTTGGAGGGCTATACATGTATGTCAAAGTGAGAGTCGAAAAGTGATCATAGAGATAAAATCGATCTTAAAATGATTCTTCCTATGCTTATTCCTAAGAGAGTAAGCGAGTAAAGACGATGGTTCGAATCTCACTTTGACAATTCAGCCAAGACAAACAAAAATATACATAAGCAATCTTGTATGCATACAAATCAGTTTGATTTTGGTATCTGAGGTAGGAATCTTCTAGAAACAATCGTATATCACTAAATTATTATTATCGATGATTCTAAACTAGACAAAAGCGCACAGTGAGATATAAGTCTACACTGAAATTGTGGCATTTACTGATTCAGAAATATTGGCATGTAGAATCTTCGGGATGAAACTAGACTCCGTCGAGTTGTACCAAAACATTTGACAAAACGAAAAAAGACAACACAGAAATTGACAAACGAATGAACAGAAACTGACAAATCCAGAAGCCTTTTCATAGGTACTTCAGTTTGTGGAATGCTCAAAATGGAGAAAATATTGGGTGAGTTTAATACTCCACGTCACTCATACAACACACCATTCAAAAATCGACATCTGGCAATCCGGGCCCACCTTCTGACTTCTCTGTCTCTCCGTTACTTTTTCCCTCATCTCCTCCCTCCGTTAGATACACGGACACTCCCTCTCTCCTCTCTCTCCCTCATCTTCTTTGCACTGCTCCGTTCACGACTCTGCTCTCTCTCTCTCTTCTCTTCACGATCGAAACCACCCATGCCTCCGTTCGCCGAAAGGCCCGATTTTTTTCTTGCGGAGGGTCGATGCAAAGATGCCGGTCTACAACTTGTCGTTCGTGAACATCAACCTGTCCAAGCCGACCTCCATCTTTGTCCTCCTACTGTGGGTCGATCGGTATATTCCTCGGCTCCCTCATCATCGTCGCGCTCTTCCTCCTCTCCTTTTTTTTTCACCTACCGTCGGCGCGACGGCAGGGAAGGGGCGCCGCCAAGCACCACGCCCACCTTGACGCGCCGGCCACCATGCCCCCATCTCGAAGGAGATCCTCGAGATCGTGCCGTCGAAGGCACCCCATGCAGCTCCGGCTCCGGAGATCCAGGCGGAGCACTGTGTGGGGTACTCGGATTGTTAATCGAGCGGGAAGAGCAGGGGGACGGAGAGATAGCGACGGAGTCTTGAACTGAGAGAGAGAGATAACGTCCGATAAATGCAAAAGCAACGGAGCAGTGGAGAGAGACAGAGGAGTCAGAAGGTGGGCCCGAATTGCCAGATGTCGATTTTTGAATGGTGTGCTGCATGAGTGACGTGGAGTATTAAACTCACCCAATATTTTCTCCTCAAAATGAGCCTAATGAAAAGTCATGCACGTGGGCCCAATTGGACCCCACCCATCCTCTCGCCGGCAACTTTTTCTGCAAGACAACGACCGCACGGAGGAGTCGGTCAAGCTTCATTTCTCCGGAAAATAAAATACTTTAAAAAATATATTGTAAAAAATAATTATTTATAAAATGAATAAAAAATAATTCCATTATATATGAAAATGTTTAGACAAAAATTTATTATAAATTATAAAAATATTTTTGAATTTCTTATTATTGGTGAAATAAATCGAGCCAGAAATAATTTATTTGGACGGTCGCAAAATTCAAAACCACGTGTAGGCCCACAGGTGGAATTCTAACCGCAGCTAACAGTCTTCCTGGGGCCCACACTTGGAAATCTACTTTTGCTTATTGAAGTCAAATCTGGAGAGCCGCCTTTGCGCTGAATTTTCAACCATGATCCATGAACAGAAAGAAAACAAATGTACTCATCTTATCTATTGGCCTATTCCTCCACTTCAATTTGACTTATCTCTTTGACGTTGAACAAACCAGTAAGCATTGCACAAACAAACGAATCTGCACAGCAACATATTGGTATGTTCGATTAAACACCTCTCGTGTTATATCAATGGGGGTATTCAAGATTTCTTGAGTACCTTTATTAATCATTTTAGAATATAACAATATCGCATCCCACGATACTTAAATAATTATAAGAGAAGCATGGGTTTGTATTCTTAAATATAGTCCCAAGAAAATGCACAAATATGGTGATTCGGGCTAAATCATCAAGTTAAGAGAACAAACACCTCATATTACCCTTAGACGATAATATAATTAATGTCGATAGGGAATCTATGGTCATAGATTTCCACTACCCAACGTAGCGACAAGCACAAACGATGTATACAGCCACAATCTTTTGCAATAAGTATGGAGCTTGAAACCCTCAAGTGCATCACAACCTTTTTCCTCAGTGCTTCTGCACATTATACGCAGCAAAAATGGACTCTTTGCTTCAAGACCTAACGCGCTTGTCCGGAGTAATCCTAGCCATCCTAGCCATCCTCGTCCTATCAATCTTTGTAGTATTCAAATCGTCATCATCAAGCAAGCTCAAAACACCACCTGAAGTTGCGGGGGCATGGCCCGTCATAGGTCACTTGCCCATTTTAGCGAAATCCAAGCTTCCCCACAAGACCTTAGCGTCCATGGCCGATCGGTACGGCCCCATCTTCACCATCCGGATCGGGATGTACCCAACCCTAGTGGTGAGCGGTTCCGAGATGGCCAAGGAGTGTTTCACCAAGAACGACATCGCGTTGTCCACTCGGCCACGGCTATTGGCCCAAAAAGATCTTGGGTTACTCCTACGCCATGTTCCCGTTCGCGCCCTACGGCCCGTACTGGCACGGGATGAGGAAGATGACCACCTTGGAGCTGCTCTCCAGCAGGAGGGTCAACTCGTTGCTCAACCCTGTTCAGGCCTCAGAAGCGGATGTGGTCGTTCAAGAGCTGCATGAGCTTTGGCTTGAGAACAAGGATGATTCAGGTATTCTTCCGATACTGATAATCATTCAATATGCGCTTTTGGTGGTTATTGATGATAGGCCTTGTATTAATTATTTTTCTGTTTCTTGTGAACAACGGTCGTTTTCATAGTACAAGGTCATGAAAATGATCACATTTAGAATTTTCGATTACAGTACTCTCTCTGATTAAAAGCAAGTCATGCTATGCACTTTTTGGCGTCCATACCAGCGAGGGTCGCCAAGGCTCACCAACAGCTGGACAAGGGTCGCAAAGCCCTTGCTGGTTACAGGTGAGGCTACCTCACCCAGATCTAGGCGAGGCCGCCTTACCCAGATCTGGGCAAGGCCCTCGCTTGCGGCCAGCAAGGCCTTGGGCCCTCGCCCATGGCCAATGAGGGTTTTGTGGCCCCTCGCCCGGGTGGTCGGCTAGCTCTATAGACCCTCCCCAATCATAGTGAAAAAAAAAAGAAAATAAAAAAGAAAAGAAAAAGAAGAGAAATAAATAAATAAATAATTGCCCACACTAGCATCGATCGTGCCAAGTAGGATGACCACCATTCCACGCCAACAATTTCTGGTCAAAATTGGCGGAATGACTATATTGATGAATGGTCAAAATATTTAGGACTAAATTGGCATCCCTACAATAGATTTATGATTTTTTTATAATTTTTCCAAAGAAACTAGATAGAATGACACAGGAGATCAATGAAGTGTTGTCCAAGATTGAGCATCCGTTTTATCAATTCTTTTAGTTCATGAGAGTAATCAAAACTTCAATTTAGCATATAACATCTAGTTCATTCTGATTTATTAGGCCATGTCACAGTCGACTTGAAGCAGTGGTTTGCGAAGTTGACCCTGAACGTGATCCTCAGAATCCTGGCCCGAAAGCGGTACTCTGCGGCGGACAAGGAAGAGCAGCAGCAGTGCCAAAAGGCGTTACGGGAGTTCTTCAACTTCTTGGGGATGTTCTTAGCGGCAGACGCTCTTCCTTTCCTGAAGTGGCTCGACTTAGGTGGACATGAGAAGGCCATGAAGAGGACTGCATAAGAACTGGACGACATCATCGGTGGTTGGTTGGAGGAACACAAGAAGAATGATAAGGATTTGAGTGAGACCAACGGCAACAGAGATTTCATGGACGTCATGCTTTCGGTCCTTAACGATGACGAAATGGGAGGTTATGATGCTGATACGATTATAAAAGCTACATGCTTGGTAAGTTCTTGTTCCCTCCCCTTAGAGCAGTCTTTTCTTCTTCATAATGCTAATTGCCCACGTATCAAATAGTCAGGGGTGATCGTCTATAGGTTGAGTTCAACAAGGGTGACAATGATCCGGGCAGTTCAGTTCTAGAGTTGGAATCATATAAATCTAACAGGTTATGATGGATTCTAGAAAATTTGGAACTGAAAATCGAACCAATTTACCGTAGAATGAAGTCTAGACTTGAACCGGCTAGGGGGGGTTTTGGGTAGAATTGCGAACTAGTCTAGTCTTGCCATTTTGTTATTTTCAGTATATCAAAAACTAAAAACAATTTTCTTTTTTTAAATATAGACTGTCTCCCTTTTATGCTATGACATAGAAAATACGCACATTGAACAGTCCCATTGAAATAATTCAGTTTGATAATTAAAAAGTACTTAGATTGAAAATCAAGTAAATTAGAGAACCTAAATTGCACAAAAAAAAAAAAAAAACTTGAGCACTCAATTTGGAAAGCTGCTCAAATCAGAGGGGCTAAAGTTGGACTAAAGTACTTGACCAAAATTTTTTTTTTTTTAAAAAGTCTTTTTAATAAAGTATTGTGGGCTTATTTTTATTTTTAAATGAATGTCAGCGTCCCTTTTGAACATCTTGCAATCACGGGCAGAAGAAGTGGGATTAAATTTGGACTCAATTACAACTTATGCATCTTCTTTTTCGTTATGGGACCACATTTTTCTTGCCCATGAAGGGGAAGGGCACATGAATTTAGATTGCGAATGATTTGTAGTTAATCTTCATATCTCACTTCTAACGAGGAAAACATGTTTGCTGTATTTAAAGGCGATGATTGCAGGTGGCGGTGACACCACGATGATTACCCTGACATGGGCAATCTCGCTGCTGCTCAACAACCTTCACATCCTGAAGAAAGCTCAAATGGAGCTGGACGCTCAGATCGGCAAGCAGAGGCATGTGAAAGAAGCGGACATCGCCAGCCTGACCTATCTACAAGCCATAGTGAAGGAGACCCTCCGGCTACACCCGCAGCCCCCCACTCTCAGCGCCGCGCCTGTTCACCAAGGATTGCACTGTCGGCGAGTACCACGTGCCCAAGGGCACGAGGTTGATCTTGAACATCTGGAAAATCCAAACCGACCCTAGGACATGGCCCGATCCATTGGAGTTTAGGCCCGAGAGGTTCTTGAGCAGCCATAAGGACGTCGATGTGAAGGACTCCAACTTCGCGCTCCTACCATTTGGAGGTGGCAGGCTAATTTCCCGGAATATCTTTCGCACTCGAGATGGTGCATTTTCTTCTAGCCAGGTTCTTACAAGCATTCGAGATAGCCACCGTGGATGATTCACCGGTGGATATGTCTGAGATCTTCGGACTTACGAATTTAAAGGCGACCCCCACTTGAAGTTATGCTCAGGCCAAGATTAACTCAGCAACTCTATCAATTGAGGTAGTGGAGAGTTTATTTATTAAAGAAAAGCTCTTGAAAATGTACAACTAAGCGAATGTGTACGCACTCTCTCCATGCGTGGCTCATGGAAGACATAATCACATATCTAGACTCTTTGGGTTGGAGTTGCTGACCCTGTAACTTCACTTGCATGAAAAAGCTGATCCGTTCGTGATTGCATTGCGCTGTCAAATGTCATTAATATCGTTCACCACTTGCATGCAATACTGTGTGACCTGTCGTGTATGGACTCATTCATGCTTTCCTTGCCCAAATGCCAATAAGATCTGACCATTCAATCTCATATAGCCATGCACATCGTTATCATCCATTGGATGATTGCAATGTATTTCTTCCCCTCTGCTCTACTTGGCCCTACTTACCTCACTATCTGCCAACACACTTCTCTCACACGTATGAACGCGCGCGCATGCGTACATATAAATTGAAAAATTCGAATCTTGCAATTATATGCTCTGTCCAAACAGTTGAAAAATCAATCTTCAAAGAAAGAGCTTGAGTGGTTGCTTAATTTTAATGCAGCAAATTTCGTATTTGTGAGTAATCTTTGAGAGCCATGCATGTCACCCTCTTAGTGGAGTCTTAAGTGATGCATGTGGATGTAACGATTTGCATATATTCTTGGAATTTGTCAAGCCAAAATTCAAAAGACGTGCTACGATAGAAAAGGCCGCAGTAAAATCCAGACACTTCATTGATTTACCATACTGATCTATCCACTTAATTTTGTCACATTTCTCCATTAAGCTTTTGGACATGCAATAAAAGCGGCAAACAAGTTACATAAGCTCATATATTCTTTTTCAAAAATCTCAAAAACTATCTCCACTTTTCATCCTCATATCCGTTAATATTATTAGTTTTGATACTTTTTGCGTTTCCGAAGGAAATCCCCAAACTAAAGGACCAATCTACCCCTCAAACACATTTATACGCAGATCGGAAATCGCTCTTCCTCTCTCTCTCAAGGTTGGGCTAGATGAGGGGTTGAGCTTGGCCCAGATCTAATTGAGCTCGATGCTACCATAGCTCGATTACATCTGGTCGAGCTCTACACCTTAACGGAGATGGAAGCATATTTGGCACAGGGAGTTTGACCGTTCCAATGTCATGCCGTTTGTTGATGTTAGGCAGAGAGGGGTGTGAGAGAGAGAGAGAGACAGGGAGAGAAAGGGCGTGTCATGACAGATGGTGGTGAAATCGAATTAAGCTACCTCTGAGTAGCTCGTGTTCGGCTCGTTGACTGCTTGAGATTTTTTTTTTTGGTCAAAGACTGCTTGAGATTGACTTGCCCATTTTTGAGTCAAGCTCGAGTTCGAGCTACTTTGAGTCTCTTGTCGAGTCAACCACGAGCCTATTGGTACTCAACTAGATTAGTCACGAGCCCAATTGAATTTTCATTATTTTTCCAAAAATAATTAATACTTATAAAAAATAGACATTATATACTCAAAATACATGACATTCTACTTTATTAAACTCAAGCTGAAACTTTATTTATAAATCTAATAATAATCAGGTTGAGTTTAGTCGAGTCAAGCTTGAGTATATTATTCTCTAATCGAGTCAAATTCGAGCAAGAAAATTGATTGTAAATCAAGCTCAAATCAAGTTTCGAGCACTACATAAGTCAAGGTTGAGCTTCACAGGGTATCGACTTTCGACTTGGATTAATTATACAGCTAATGACGGAGAAATAGGGATAGAGGGATGAACAAGTGCAGCCAGAGGTGCCTGTCAGTGATGAGGCAGTGGATTGGCTTGAGGCACCAAGTGGAGATTTATAGCCGTCATGGGCGGAGCCGAGGGGGAGGGGCTGAGCTTGGCATGGGTTAGGGTTTTTGTTATTGGGAAAACATCTTTATGAAATTTTGATAATTCTAAAACTATCCTTCAGATTAATATATTCATGATAAGTGCATATGTTCGTGGTTATTTCATGAAAGGCCATGATGATATCAATGGTCTTAATGAGTTTAGTGAAGATTGATTACAAGGATTGAGATCTTGATAGTTGGTGAACAAGTCGATATGACAAAGTGTTCGTGAGGACTTGGAGATATGATGATCGATCTGTCACCAACATAAAGTCTTTGGAAGTTGACATACTTGAGGATCATTAGATGATTGATCACTTGTCATTCCACACAATTTGACAGTTCACAACATCAATAGACTAATAATAACGAGCACGTGCTACTATTGACTAATAGGAAGCGTTATACCGCATTGATACCAAGTCTTGAGAGATTATGGCGAACATGTTTGTTTAAGGAGCATCGTTAGACATGAAGGACATAGCCATTAACAAGCTAAGAAACCACAACAGAGGAACCAAGAATGAGTTAGAGAACAATTGACAACTATGATCAAACAATCGAGGAATAGTAGATGTGATAGCTTTAGCAGACTCTAGATTTGGAAACCTTGCTATTGCTTTAGGGAACATATTGTATGGGAAATTGAGATCTCGGCAATTGCACCAATCAACATCCGACAGCTCCTAACTCTTCAAAAGAGTTTCCAAATGTTGGATTAAATATGTATATAAGAAGAGGATCAAGAAGCTTAAGAAGGTCGATGGAAAAGGAGTATACTAGCGTTCTTCATTGTCATTTCTCACTAGCGATCAAAATTGTAATTCTATCCCTCTGAAATTCTTCGTAGAGTTCTTGCTGGCTTGCAATCATGATAAGATCAAGTGTACAATAGTGATAGCAGCACTTATGCCCTAATAAGGTGATGTATCATTTGATAGGATCAATACGTATTGATCGTAACTTGTATTAAAGATTACTAGTGAAATCCAACCCGTATCAAGGTTGTTACCTAAAGAGTGGATGACACTTGAGGATAAAGCCGAACCATTATAAATTGTTATGTGCTATCTTTAAATTGATGATTATTATCTGTATCTATTTGATAGCATCTCTTGCACATGTCACCTTTGATCTATTTCACATTACTGTCAAAATATATTTTTCTTCTTTCCCAAAGGATTTTCAAAGTGTTAAAAAAAAAAACTATTCCCACCCTCCCTTCTCCCCTAGTGACGCCTCAAAACATTAAGCACGACACGTTTCAGTTCCGATTATATACATAATTATTAATAGCATACAGAAATGCAAAAATATTCACATCATCCCATACAAAGGATCACGTGAGTTTAATCAAAGAATGATACTTCTTTTATAAAAAAAAAACATTAGCAAATATCAGAGAAAAGTGTCAAAAAGTCTTAAACCTTTTGTATTTGTGCCAATTTAGTCCTAAACCTTTTGTTGGTGCCAATTCAATCTTAAACCTTTTGCATTGGAGCTAATTTAGTCTTAAACCTTTTTTTGGTGCCAATTCAGTTCTAAACCTTTTGCATTGGTGCCAATTCGGTCCTTCTAGCTAATAGCTATTCACGTGTCAAAGGACTGAATTTGCACCAATGCAAAAGGTTTTTTTTTTTTTTTTTTGGGTAAAGCACCAATGCAAAAGGTTTAAGACTGAATTGGCACAAAAAAAAAAAAAGTTTAGGACTAAATTGGCATCAATGCAAAAGGTTTATAACTGAATTGACACCAAAAAAAGGTTTAGGACTAAATTGGTACCAATGCAAAAGGTTTATGACTTTTTTTATACTTTTCCCGTAGATATCGACTTTATACGACGTCTAAGCAAAACACAAATTACATAAGTCTTGAGAAAGAGTCAGGGTCACCTATCATCAACACACCACTCATATGCCCAAAAACCCGCTTGTACAAAAGTCAAGCTATTCACTACAAGGCGACAACCTCATCCATCAACCTGTCGCCTTCACCATCAAAGCCCCTCAATGGTCCAACCAACTCATCGTCGATATTTCAAAACCAAGTGACGAATCTATGGGGAATCCACTTTTGAAACCCCACATCGACCCATACAGTAGAACTACACTTAGTATATATTATCGCTAATCTAGGTTGTCGCACATCTTGATATTTATAATCAAAGTACATGGGAGTTCCAAAAAGCAGTGGAGGTGGGAGGTCCATCCTACAAGTCTATAAAAAGAAAGGGATGAGCCAAAACTCAATAAATGAAATTTCTAAGTCTAAGTTAAGATCCTCTTACCTCTCAACCTGGTACCAACACATAACGTGAGTTCCAAATTATCGCAAAATAATCATTTATGACCAATGCAAATGTGAATGCACTATGTTTCCTATCATGAAATGCCGATGGAAAACATTAACAATACTATGCAAGCGGATGAAATTATGTCATGATGCGTAGGTAGCACATGGTGTGTGTGTGTGTGTCTATATATATATATATATATATATATATATATATATATATATATATATATATATATATATATCGGTGAGTTTTAAACTACTACACATCACTGGTCAGGACCTATCTCAACTCACGAGGCATCTTGATCATCGAGGTATTGTCACCACCAATTCATGGGGGACAGAATCATATATACCCATTTGTTACATCTGTTAGCCCATCCACCATGGATGTCCTCTACATCAATGATGATAAATACACTACTGTACATCTGCATGATGGTCATTTCCTAATATTATACCATGGCTATACAAGCCATGTCATCATAAGATTTCATGTCATCTCAATCTTAAAAGAGAACCATCTCATAAGATAAAACATTTGCTTGGTAGCAGATAGGTCGTGGCAAATGACTTTATCATGTGGTATCAAAGGCATACACATCATTATAACACAACAATTGAAATATGCATCACAATAATTTGTCCTTTCTCATGAAATTAATGATAAATAAATAATTAAAAATCCGCACTAAGTCTAGGACGTGTTAGGCTTCTAGTTCGAACTAATCAAGTCCGGATTTGTACATCTAAAAGGGGTGAACCATCTCCCGAGAAAATATTAGGTAGGTTTATCTTATCACGTTAATGATAAAACACTCCATTAAGCTCTTGCCACGTTTTCATACAGACCCACTTTTTATGACTTTTTAAATGCTCCATCTTCTTTGTTACCCTATCTCTCTTTCCTCTGTTACTCTCGTCCTCATCTGTACATCAACCACCATCACCAACCCTCTATCACTTCAAACCAAAAACACAAAAATTCCATTCACTGCCTCTTATTCTTCTTCTTCCTCTTCTTCTTCTTCTTCTATCGTCTCAGCTTCGATGCCAAGAAAATGTGGGACTATGGAAAGGAAGGCAAAGGGTTGAGTAAGGGGGTGTCAAGAGGTCCTTCCATGAAGCCGGCATTTCGCGACTGGCCCACTATAGGAGAGTGAAGGGGATCAATGGGCTGATCTATGAGAAGACGCTACATGAGTGTTGAAAATTTTCTTGGAGAACGTGATCCACAACACCTTGATGTACAAGGAGCACGCACTCCAAAAAAGGTGACCGCCATGGATGTGGTTTTATGGGGGTTTTTATATGTAGTTAGTGATATAGTTGTAGATTTGTAGTGAAGTTTGTATTTCCAAGAAATGAACTTGTGGGGGTTTGATGTACAATGGGATTTATATTTAGGTAAATAGAATATCAGTTTAAGTTTTTCGATTTTGCTTTCTGCTCGTGTTTTGGGATGAGTTTGGCATTCTATTGCTGCTTTGGAATGATGGTTTTGAGGTGCGCCGGGTTACGAGAAAAAAAAACAAACTTATTATAATACATGGATTCAAACAAAGTTGGATGCAGAGAGCATATTTGCGAACTCGAACTCAAAACTTGAAGCAATAGGCTGAGTTAACAAAGTAATGTTAGAGTAAGCAAATTGGTGACTATTTCAAAAAGAGAGGAAGAAGAAAAGAGCACGAGAAGAGAGAGAGAGAGTAACGGAAAATAGAATAAAGGAAGAGAGTGAGTAACGGACAACATGAAGCATTTAAAAATCTTGAAGAGTAACTTGTATGAACAAACAAAGTAAGCTGAATGGAGTGGCTTGGCCTAATGTGGCAAGATAGATCTACTCAATATTTTTATATAATGATGCCAGCAAGATTGATTTGGAGAGAGTGAGTGAAGGAGGGAGGGGTGAAAGTGAGCTCCACTGTGGACATGTGCCAATCCTTAAGTGATGCATGAGAAGTCAGCACTAACCAATATTTTCTCTAAAAATGCCATTGAAGCTGGCCAATAGGGTTACCCGTCGTGCATTGAGGAGAAATTAGAAAACACGTATCCAATTTGTCCTTATCTTCTCGGTTGAAAGGCCTATTGCGATTTGACATCCAAGAAATGTATGCTCCCCTTGAATCTAATGAAAGGTCTTGAGTAGTTTTCCTGACCCCTAGAAAATCGTAAAAAAAAAAAATCAAAAAGTAAATCAAATATCAAATTCATAGGATATACTTTTTTCAAGTCGGAATAAATTGTCGACTCTTTTAGTGCACAGTTCATACTTGATGCCCAAATGTACTTTCTACTTGGAAGCTTGAACTTCAACAATCTAGTTGGGCCCCTTGTGATTCTTGCTCTATCGTTCTAGGTGTTATGGAGATCAAGATCATCATCATCAAACAAGCTCAAAACAGCACCACCGTGCTGCAGGTGCATGGCCCGTGATAGGCCACTTGCCCATTCTAGCAAAATCCAAGCTTCCCAAAAGACCTTAGCGTCCATGGCCGACGAGTTCGGACCCATCTTTGATGGGGTGTATCGTTAATCGAATCGAATGATCGCGTAGAGAATAGAATCAAATTAAATAATGCACGAGTTTATCCAGATTCACCCCGAATAGAGTTACGTCCCGCAAAGGGATTCCACTATGATTTAAGTTTACAACCATAACCACTGTTACAATGATCTCTCATACGAGTACAATATATATAGGACTTAAAATGGGCCTAAAGCCCAACCCTATTCAATCCCTTTAATCCCACAACAAACGGGCTAACAAACTTGATGTTCTTTTTCGGGCGCGCCCCCCAACCTCCGCCACCACCCGATGAGCAAGGCCGCCGTCGCTCACCGGGGAGCGAAACCCCGCCTATTGTTCGGTCAACGGGACCCGTGTTGGGGGCGGTTATCCCGAACCCCTGCATTCCGTGCACGTCGGGTCACATGTCGTCGATCATCATACCGATTTCCTAAACTCATCCGGGCATACCGGTATAAGAAACAAGGGTCCCCCAAGTATTGGCCAACTCCAACATTTTCCCACTTGGTGGATACTTCGGCGCAAATGAGAGCCTTTCCGACATCACTCCTCTTCAATCCAATCGCAGAGAGCACCATTCAAACTTTGCAACCGTGATGGCTTTAGTAAGTAAGTCTGAACTATTTTTCCCAATTAATCGATCTTTTTCAAGTCGAACCACTTTCTTCTCCACCTTCTCTCGGATAAAGTGATATTGAATGTCGATGTGCTTTGTACGTGAGTGAAACGCTGGATTCTTAGCTAAATAAATAGCCCCTTGATTATCGCATCTCACCTCCACAGCACCTTGCTCAAAACCAAGCTCCAAGCACAACCGTCGTAACCATATGGCCTCTTTTCCGGCATGAGTAAGAGCCATGTACTCAGCCTCCGTAGAAGAGAGCGCTACCACGCTTTGCCTCCTACTCATCCAACTCACCGTAGCCCTGAATAATGTGAAAATATACCCGTTAGTGGATCGTCTACTATCAATATCTCCACCCCAATCTGCAACTACATAGCCTACGATATCGAGGATGTTTCCATTCCTTGTACCTTCAAAACATAAAGAAAAATTCTAAGTTCCACAAAGATACCCAAAAACCCTTTTTATTGCATTCCAATGTTCTTTGTTGGGTTGGACATATATCGGCTCAAGACTCCCACTACTTAGGCTATATTCGGACGTGCACACCATAGCGTACATCAAGCTACCCACTGCACTTGCGTCTGGAAATCGGGCCGTCTCTTCAATCTCCTCATCCATTTTAGGACACTTGCTTCGCAGAAAATTTGGTCCGTAAAGGTATGGGGGGTACCAACAGGCTTGCAGCCAATCATGTTGAATTTCTTCAACATTTCTTTGATGTATTTCTCTTACCCTAGCTAGAGCTTCCATTTCCCGCGGTCCCTCGTAATCTGCATACCCAAAACAATATTTGCAGGCTCTAAATCTTTCATATCGAATTTCCTAGCCAACAAATTTTTTCACGGTTTCATCATCTTCACGCTATTCCCGATTAAAAACATATCATCCATGTATAGCATGAAAATGACAAACCGATCGCCTGCCCTCCTCACATAAATGTAGTGATCAGAATTTAAATGCACAAAATCAAGCTGGAGCATGTACATATCAAACTTCGGTACCACATCCTCGGTGATTGTTTCAGCTCATATAGGGACATTTTGAATTTGCATATCAGATTTTCCTGTCCTTTTGCTTCAAAGCCTTTTGGTTTCCTCATATAAATCTCCTCTTCCAAATCCCCATGAAGGAAAGCTGTTTTTACATCCATTTGTTTCACCTCAAGATCGTATGCAGCTATTACGAATAGAACAAACTGTATTGAGGTCAATTTCACCACGGAGAGAAAAATCTCGTCATAGTCAATTATCTCGATCCGATAATACCCCGTGGCCACGAGCCTTGACTTGTACTTCTTCACAGTCCCATCCGGTTTTAGCTTTCGCTTGAACATCCATTTGCATCTAATTGCCTTTCTATCCTTAGGCAATTTACATAAGCTCCATGTCTCGTTTTGATCAAGCGATTGCATCTCATCTATCATTGCGAGCTCCCACCGATTCGCGTCATCCATGGATCTCACCTTTTTATAGAACTAGGATCATCTCCGATAATGCTTCGGGCATGAAACGTACTCAATGCACTAAGTGAGTACCAAAGTGGTTTCCGCCTTTCCGTGTTGATCTCCCGAGAACCGATCTGCTGTTGGTGTCCGGGTCTTCATCCGAATCTGCATCTTCGACTTCATTAACCAAGTCCCCTTGCTTCGGATCGGAATCAGACTCTGCTGGTATATCTTGTGGAGCCATTTCCACAGTTTCAGTCTTAGGACTTATTCAGGCACTACCACTTCCTTGGGCTCAGCACTTTTTATATGCTTGCTTGGGATTGTGTTTCACGAAAGGCAACATTCCCATCAGATCCGATGATTTTTTATTTTGGATTCCACAACATAACCCTTGACCCCTTCCTTGTATCCGACAAAGATGTTCTTCTCAGACTTATTGTCAAGCTTACCTCTTTTCTCCTTGGATACATGAACATACATATCACACCCAAACACCTGAACATGTGACATATTCGACTTCTTCCCAAACACTACCTCGTATGGTGTATGGTCCTTCAATCGATGAGGTTGGTGGACCGTTTTTCAAATAACTGGCCGTGGCTACATCTTCTACTCAAAATTCAGGATCCAAAGTTGCCCAACTCAGCATACATCTTGCCTTTTCTATGGGTGACTGATTTAATCTTTCGACCACCCCATTCTGTTGAGGCGTATGTGGGGTCGTTTTCTGCCTCGCGATACCATTATCTACACAAAACTGCTCGAACTTGTCCGAACATAATTCACCTTCATTATTCGTCTTTAAGTATCTTGATTTTCCTACCCAATTGGTTTTCAACCAAAGCCTTAAATTCTCGAAATTTTCCAAATACATCCGATTTACTTTTAATAAAATAAATCCAACTGAAAAATCATCTATGAACGATACATAGTACCTGGATCCTCCAATAGATGGAGTCGAAGTAGGCCCGAAAACATCACTGTGAATCAACTCCAGAATCTCTGTTGCTCTCGTACCGGTGTGTTGGAAACTAACTCGGTTCTGTTCTCCATGAAGACAGTGTTCACGAATTGAAACCCATAGAGCAATCTGGTACTCCCTCTACCATTTGACTCGAAGCTAAGGTAGATAAGCCCTTTTTACCAATATGCCCTAGCCTCGATGCCATAACATGGACGTGTCATATCCATCTTCCTTTGTGTTTTCGAGAGACGAACCCGCCACCAACAATCGCCATTTCCCTGAGCAGCTTATACAACATTCTATAACGGACTCCTCGTGCAATCACAATAGAATCTTGAGTCATCTTGCACGAATTTTTATCATAGCTGAAAATAACCCCCTGAATTAGCCATTGTACCGATTGATAACAGGTTTCTATTCATGGAGGGTATGTGCATCACATCTGGAAGAGTCTTCACCGTGCCATTACTTATCCTCGCCTTCACCCTCGCCATGCTCGACAATCTGAACTATAGTATCATCTCCGAGCACAACATCTCCACCGTCATATTTCTGAAGGAAGGACATTAGAAGTACCAAAAGTTGTGTCACGGTGCTACTTTGGTGCCAAAAGTTTCATTTAGATCACTTAAGTACTAAAAGTTTCGCCCGGCAATCACTTAAGTACCAAATCGGAGAAAAAGCGACAACTTAAGTGCCAACGGCGAGAAATTCGATCAAATTTAATACGTGGCTTTTATATTTAAATTTTAATGACACGTGGCATTTCAAATGTATAATTCAAATTTTAAATATTTTTTTTGATTTTTGTTCTTTCTTTTCTTTATTTCTTCTTCTTCTACCATGGCGGTTCTTCTTCCACCGGCCATGGCGGGCTCTTGCCGGGCATCGCCTTCCTCCGGGCAAGGCTTGGCGAGGCAGTCATGGCCTCGGCGAGGCCGGCCTCGCGTCCGGCTCACCCCCCAGCCAGCGAGGGCCTCACCTTGCCCGATCCGGCTAGGCCGACCCTCGCCAATCGCCCTTCCTCCTAGTGAGGCCCGGTACCGTCGCCGGGGCGAGCCCCCCGTGAGGGTCTTGCCTCACCAGATCTAGTGAGGTTGGCCTCGCCGAGGCCACCTGTGGCCTCGGTCGGAGGAAGGCGACGCTAGGCGAGGCCGGTCATGGCGGTGGCGGACATCGACCCATCGGAAATAAGAAGAAAGAAAAGAAAAAAAAAGAAAAGAAATACCACATCAACCTCTGGCCGAACCACATCACCTCCCATGAGACACATCAACTTGAGAAATTAATAAAAAAAAAAATGCAACGTCGGTTCCGGTAAATGGCACTAAGTAATCATTTTTCACAACTTTTGGCACTTAAGTAATCCGATTGAAACTTTTGGCACCAAAGTGAGCGCCCGTACACAATTTTTGATACTTTTAGTGTTCTTTCCCCGTATTTCGTATTCACAAAACCAATGTTTATGAGGCATCATGTGGTATGAAGCACTGATGTCGGCGAACTAAATATCCTTATTTTGATCAAGCCATACATGCAGCAGCCACATACATATCTCCTGTCTCGTCGTCCTTCTTGCCCGAGGATGATTCAGCTTTTTCTTAGAAACGGTTTTGTTTTGACAATCTCGCTTCATATGGCCTCACTCTTGACATCTCCAACACTGTACCCTTCTCTCCCTACTCTTGATCGTCCATGAGGTTTGGATCCGGACCCTTTCCGATTTAGAGCCTTCTCTCTTGGCCTACCCCTAGCGGCCGGTAGCCCTCTTTACTAGAATTCCCTGACCCCTTTCTTCGTGTCTCCTCTAATAACAAGGCCGAGCACACATTATTATCGACAATTCCTTGTC
The DNA here is from genome assembly GCA_024733475.1 of Syzygium grande. NCBI lineage: Eukaryota > Viridiplantae > Streptophyta > Magnoliopsida > Myrtales > Myrtaceae > Syzygium > Syzygium grande. The sequence continues at coordinate 10,485,246 of JAMXDD010000006.1, forward strand.
CCCACCACCGATTACCACAATTAGGTTATCCATAAAATGCAACGAAGGAATGCAGTGGTGTTATCACCTTATCATCATCTTAGAACTTAACACCCGATTGATACGAGTTGACTTATCGACGTGTTAAAATTATACAAATGTGCAGAAAATGAATAAGCCCTCATGCATCCGAAGATTATATAGTTTCTTCCTTAAGAACAACTTATTTACCAGTGACTTACTTTGGTACAATGACTTGATTTCTGCCATAAATCCTTGGCTGTAGGTTCTTTGATCACGTTAGTCGAAATGGAATCTTGAGACAAAGCCGGATCAAACCCTTTGCTTTCCGATCAATTCGATCCTAGTCCTCAATCTCCTTTGTGCCTTCCCGCTTGGAAGTTGCATCCGCTTCCTTACCAATCATGACACTAATTGTCACAACAACCGCCTTTTCCCTTATGATTGCTGACCAAAGATCTCGATCACAAAGTAGATCCTCCATTTTCATCTTTCACAGGTCGAACCGCGTCCCATCGAATTTTTCTATCTCAATCTGTGACCCTCCTAACATCTCAGATAAACCCTAATTCCTCGACCTTGGCTCTGATACCAATTGATGGGGGTGTATCGCTAATCGAATCAGAACAATCACGTAGAGAATAGAAGAAAATTAAATGATACACGAGTTTACCCATATTCGCCCCGAATAGGACTACGCCCCCCAAAGGGATTCTACTATGATTTAGGTTTACAACCATAGTCACTCGTTACAATGATCTCTTATACGAGTATAATATGTATAGGACTTAAAATGAGCCCAAACCCAAGCCTATCCGAATCCCTTTAATCCCACAACAAACGGGCCCAGCAAACCCAATGTTATTTCGGGCGCTACCCGAACCCCCACCCGGCCACCGGTAAGCGAGGGCCGCCATCCGCTCACCGGGAGCGAAACCCCGCCCGCTATCCAATCAGCGGGACCCCGTGTTGGAGGCTCTACCCCGAGACCCCGCATTTCTTTTGCAAGGGTCACATGTCGTCATATCATACTTTGGTTTCCCCTAAGCTCATTTGAGCATACCCAAAGATGAGAAACAAAGGTCCCCAAGTAGTCGCCAACTCCAATAATCTTCACCCTCAAGCTCGGTCGTTTACGGCCATGGTGGTGAGTAGTTCTAGATAGCCAAAGAATGCTTCACCAAACACGATGTCACCTTCTCCTCTTGATCGTGGCTTCTGTCCTTTGAAATTCTAGGTTGAGACTATGCCTTGTTCGCGTTCACTCCCTACGGTTCGTGACAGCGCGAGGTGAGGAAAATCGCCACCATGGAGCTGCTCTCTAACCTGGGAGGATCAAGTCATTGCTCAACGACTATTAAAAATCTTTTATGTTCTTTTGGGAAGCTTAAGAAAAACAGCGTTAGCCTTATCACATAACGTCGTGTTTGCTCTTTTGTCTAACATGTTGTGAAAAACTCCTATTGATTTTGAAGTTGACAAAACCTTACATGTTATTGTAAATCTGATCATCGATTCTGAACTATTTTATTCCATGTATGTATATATTCTTGAAAATCATAAGGAAGTTTTTCAGATACAAAATTTATTCAGATGCAGATGCAAAATTTATTCATCGTAGAACTTAGAACGAAGAATAACAACTAATGATCTGGTATGGATTTCACAAAAGGAAAGTTTTGATTGTATCAATCTCAATCAAATTGATTGACAATCAAACATTATGACAAGAACGCACTACAACGAATAAGCTCTACTTATGGAAACCAAGATTATGATTATATGGGCGATCAAAATCAGCGAGATTCATAATCTGTCATCTAACGGCTACTCAATCCTTTTTATACAAATCTGTCCAAGGAAAAGATTGGAAGATGATCCTCTAAAAGCTGTCCAGCGGCTAGTTTGAAAGCAGAGGAGTATTTAAGGAGATCAACGAATAGTAGAAGGAAGTACAGAATCAAGAATCAATAAGTCCAAAGTTTGAGCATACTCCAATCATTTCTCTTGTCTTTCTTGAACAAAAAATTAAGATCTTGAGAGATATTTTGTAAGAGTAATTATGTGAGATAGAGAGTCCTATCGTACACAAGAGTGCTGTCACTCATTCGAATCTGTAATTCCTCTTGATTATAAAGTGAAATCTAGTCGGTAGGTCTGTCGGTGAGGGAGTGGACGTGGGCTTGCTATAAGCCAAATCACTATAAAATTGTGTGCAATTTTTCTATCTCTTATATCTTAATTTACACACTATACATCAAGAGTACCGTCTATATAAACTATCTTAAATCTGAAATTTATTCAAACTCAGGTGTGTTTTTTTTTTTATTTCCGCATAAATTGATAAAAATTGTGTAAGATCACTTATTCACCCCCCTCTAGCTGATCTTTGCTAGCTACATCAATTGGTATCAAAGCAGGTTGCTTGTTTATTGAAGTGTTTTACTTGAGCTAACGATCTACATGGCTAGCTTGAGTGCTCCGGGTCTCATTGAAGGACAAAGCAATAACAGACCACCATATTTCGATGGCAAGGAATATAGTTTCCGGAAGAATATGATGAAGGCATTCATAAAGTCAATTGATCACATGCAATGAGATGTCATTATAAGAGGAGTCAAGCCAAAATCTTTTGATTCAAAAGAAAAGGCGGATGCAAGCAAAGCAAAGAGATCCTCCTTTATCTCAAACTAAGATATCCAAAAGAGAAACTTTAGATTACAAAGCAATTTATTCTCTCTATTGTGCCTTATCACCTATTGAATATAAAAAAAAATTGATCCTTGTGAATCAGCTAAGGAATCTGGAATACTCTCCACATTAGTTATGAAGGAACAGATCGAGCCAAGGAAACTCAAATCAATCTTTTGCTTGGTCAATATAAATCCTTCAAAATGAAGCCCGAGAATCAATTGCTAATATGTATCACAGGTTTCTTGACATAATAAACGGTCTTGCATATCAAGGACAACTCGTCCCGGATGCAATGAAAGTCAACAAACTATTGAGAGGGACTGACAAAGTAGTGGGATAATATCAAAACATCTCTTCGAGAGACACAAAGGATCAAGCCTCTATCAGTGAATAATTGGAACTCTTCAATCATATGAGACTAAGCAATGGAATGAGGAGAATGAATCCAGAGGTAATAAGTCAATTGCATTAAAACTAACATTGATTCTGATGCGATTCAAAGATGAAGATGTTGATGATGAAGAACTAGCTCTCTTCATAAAAAAGTATAAGAAGATGAAAATCAAAGGAAGAAACCCCAAAGGGAAGAAGCCTTTTGAGAAAAAGAAGTCTATCGATGAATTAGAGAGATCAAAGGAAGTAATATGCTTTCATTAAGAAACGTGGACATATCAAGCTAAATTGTCCACTTCTGAAAAAGAAGATCAAGTTTGAGAAAGCAAAGAAGGCCTTAAAAGCAAAAACCTGGAGTGATACAGAGTGCGAAGACAGTGATGAAGATATCTCAAATTTCTATCTAATGGCTAGGTCGACTCGGACATAGATTTAGATTCTAATCCCAAAGTGAAAATTGAGGTAAAGCATTCTGATATGCCTATTGAAGTATCAAATTACATTGATGAATTATACTTTGAATTTAAGACTGCTCTTAAAAGAATCTCTTCTTTGAAAAAGGAAAATTCATCACTAAGGCAACAGGATGTTTCACAAAAAGAAAAAATCGATTTCCTTCAAAAAGAATTTCATCAAGTCAAGGAAAGTCGAGATTTTCTTTCCAAAGAAAATGCTGTTTTGAAAAAGGAAGTTTCAGAAATTACTTCCAAGTTTTCAAAAGGTTCAGAAACCTTGAAGCATATCCTTTCTATCCAAATTCCTTACTATAACAAATCTGGTCTCGGATTTGTGAAGGAAAGTGATAGCTTAATTGATTTTCCAAAGGTCAAGGAGAGATTAAGACAAAGACCTCCTCAACAAGCTTATAAAAATCATTTCAAAAGGAATTTTATCAAACCTGTTGGCTGAAGTGCTCTTAAGTGCTCAAAATGTGGAGATCCACAACATTTTGAGAATGAATGTCCTAAGGTCTGGAGACCTATTCGAAGAGACTTTGTTAAGACAGCCTATACTAATGCTCAAGGACCCAAACAAATTTGGGTACCAAAGAAAACTTGAGATGTTGTGACTTTTTGCAGGTTACCACAAAGAGAAAAAAAAAAGTGGTACCTAGACAATGGATGTTCTAGACACATGACAGGAGATCCAAGCATATTCGTTGAACTACAAAGCCTGAATGGTGGAAAAGTTTCCTTTGGAGGAAATAACAAAGGAAAAATAGTTGGCAAAAGAACAATTGAAATTGGAGGACTCACAATCAATGATGTTTCATTGGTAAAAGGACTCAACTACAACTTGATAAGCATAAGCCAACTATGTGATACAGGTTTCGGAATCAATTTTCAAGAAGATACATGCTTATAAACCAGCAAAGATTCCTCTCAAACATTCATAGGAAGAAGACATGGCAATATTTATCTTCTAGATGTTAATCCAAACTTCACTCATTATTTGTTTCAATCAAAGAGGATGAAGATCTGTAGCACGAAAGATTGGGGCATATCGGTTATGAAACAAATCTCAAAGATCTCAAACAAGAAATTAGTTCGAGGTCCGCCAAATTTGAAATACAAGAAAATAGAGTTATGTAATACCTGCACTCTAGGAAAACAAGTAAGATGCTCTTTTAAGTCAATACATCATGTTTTCACTAATCGTGCTTTTTGACTTCTTCATATGGATTTATTTTGATCAACCGAACACAAAGTATTGGTGGTAAGAAATATTGTTTAGTTATTGTTGATGACTTCACAAGATTTACTTGGGTGTTCTTCCTTGCTCATAAAAATAAAGCATTTTCATATTTTTCAAAATTTACAAAAAGAGTTCAGAATGAAAAAGGGCTATACCATTTCCTGCATTAAAATTGATCATGGGGAGAATTTAAAAATCAAAGTTTTTCAAATTTTTCTAAGGAAAATGGCTTTCATCACAATTTTTGTACTCCATATACACCAGAACAAAATGGTATTGTGGAAAGGAAAAATCGTTCTTTGCAAGAAATGGCAAGAACTCTATTGATTGAAAGCAAGATTCCTTTTCATTTCTGGGCAGATACAGTTTTTACAGCATGTTATATCATTAATAGAGCTTTTCTCAAACCCATTCTTGAGAAAACCCCCTATGAGCTTTACAAAGGTAGAAAGCCCAATATTTTATATTTTTTCGTGTGTTTGGTTGTAAATATTTTGTACTCAAAAATCCAAATGACTGCTCTGGCAAGTTTGATGAAAAAGCAGATGAAGGATTCTTTCTTGGATATTCTACTATAAGTAAAGCATACAGAGTCTTCAACAAGAATTCTCAAACTGTGGAAGAAACAATAAATGTAAGGTTTGATGAAAATATTCAGACTCACAAAGATGAATCTGAACTATCTTCCAACATTCAAGAGTTATCAGAAGCTCAACAAGAATCTCCAAAGATCATCGAATCCTTAGAAGAAGGAAAAGAAGATACAATCCAGACTCAATCAGAACCTTCAGAGTCTGATAATATTCAGAAGGAAAAATTTGACAGAAACCGGAAACATAAATCCAGTCATCCAAGAACCTTATCATTGGAGAAATAGAAGATGGTATCAAGACTAGATCTAAAAACAAGGAGAACATCAGCAACTTGGCGTTGATATCAGAAATAGAACCAAAAGAAGTTGGTGAAGCATTATCAGATGAAAGCTGGATCGAAGCTATGCAGGAGGAACTTCAACAGTTCATAATTAATAAAGTATGGGAACTTATGCCAAGACCCAAAAATCATCCAATAATTGGAACAAAATAGGTGTTCAAAATAAACTGGATGATAAAGGGAAAGTCACAAGAAACAAAGCAAGACTGGTAGCAAAAAGGCTACTCTCAAGAAAAAAGGCATAGATTATGATAAAATATACGCACTAGGCGAGGTTAGAAGCTATTAGGCTACTATTAGCTTATACTTGTTTCCATAATTTTAAATTGTTTCAGATGGACGTAAAAAGTGCCTTCTTGAATGGATATATCAAAGAAGAAGTATATGTGGAACAACCACATGGCTTCAAGAACCAAGAAAGATTGATTATGTCTATAAACTCAAAAAGGCCATTTATGGTCTCAAACAAGCACCCCATGCTTGGTATGAGAGGTTAAGTAATTTCCTTCTGCAAAATGACTTCACCAAAGGTAAGGTTGATACAACTTTAATCATTAAGAGAAAAGGTAAGGACTTTCTGCTTATTCAAATTTATGTTGATGATATCATCTTTGGATCCTCTAAACGAACTCCTTTGCAAAGAATTTTTTAAGAATATGCAGAATGAGTTCGAGATGAGTATGATGGGCAAATTAATATTCTTTCTTGGCCTACAAGTGAAACAAACCAAAGATGGTACATTCATTTGCCAAAAAAAAAATATGCAAAGGAGATAGTCAAGAAGTTTGGATTACGAACAAGAAGAAAACAAACATTCCCATGTCTCATTCTTCCAAAACTAGACAAAGATGAAAATGGTAAAAAGGTTGATCAAAAGGTATATAGAAACATGATAGGTTCATTATTGTATCTTACTGCATCTAGACCTGACATACTTTTTAGTGTTTGTATGTGCGCAAGATTTCAATCAGATCCAAGGGAATCACATTTTTCTGCAGTAAAGAAGATAATCAAATACATTGAAACTTATCCAATGTTAGGTCTTTGGTATTTCAAAGATTTAGATTTTACTCTTACTGGTTATTCTGATGTTGATTTAGCTGGATGTAAAGTGGACAGGAAAAGTACTACAAGAATATGTCAACTACTTGAGAATATGTTGGTATCCTGGTACTCAAAGAAGCAAAATACAGTTGCACTTTCTACAGCAGAGGCAGAATATGTAGCTTTGGAAAGTTGTTGTGCATAGATTCTATGGATGAAGCAGCAGTTACGAGAGTTTGCTATTAAAGATTCAAGTGTTGCAATCAAATGTGACAACACAAGTGCTATTAATTTGACAAAGAACCCAATTCTTCATTCACGTGCCAAGCATATTGAAATCAAGCATCACTTCATTCGAGATCATATTCAAAATTGTGATGTGAATATTCAATTCATTGATTCTAAGAATCAATTAGCTGATATAGTCACAAAACCTCTTGATAAGTCTACATTTGAGTATATTAGAAATAAACTGTGCATCACTTATCCATTTTCTTGAAGCATCTGTTAGACAGGAATTTTTCAGACTCAAATGTTCTCAGTCTGAATATCCTTTTCAGACTCACAAAGAAAGATACGTCCATAATTCAAATTGTGGCGGGTATATTTTTGGTAGAATATTTTCATATTTGTTACTTTATGAAGTAAATCAGGTATGTATTCTAATTTATCTGATTAATAGTGCTTAATATATTGTTATGATATTATCGTGATTATTTGTGCTTCAAAAAGTACATTTCCTTCCTACATATTTGGGTTCACTTTTTATATTGTCTAAAAGTGGTTTTTCTTTCCATAACCCATCCTCCTCTGTTATAAATCTGTCCTTCACTTGTTAAAACCCTATTAGTACGAACTTTTTCTCCAAACCCTCTCGATACTCAAAGTCGCCAACTCCTCTTCCTTCTCCAAAGATCGAATCTTTATGCTCTAAAAGTGATCAAAATGCCTTTCAAGAGACGATCTTCGCGTATTCTCAACCAAGATTCCAAGTCTACAGCACCGGCAGAGTTCATGGAAATTTCAGAGATACGTAATCGGACCAACATCAAGAACCGTCGGAAGCGACACCATCACTACGATCATCACAACCCAAAACAACCGTAAAATCGATTTTCACTTCAGCAACATCAAGTATGTGTGGAATGCTTATCAAAGGTTGAAAAGAGATAATGCTTTTGCATCGGTCCTTCGTGAATGTTTGAAAGACAACAGCTTTCTCTCTCAAGCAAATCTTCTGCAAAGTTATTCTCGGTTTTGCACTAAAACCCATCACGATTAGGCAAGCACTACCCCAAAAGAGCCTACTTCCGGGAAGGGCAAGGAGAAAGTCGGAGAATCGTCCATTCCTCCCGAAAAGAAATTCGTTCAAATCAGCCCTAAGTTCACTAGTGCATCAAAATTTGTAATTCCTAATGATGATGCTCGATTCTTTGATACTTTTGAAATGAAGGTTGGCATTGCATCTAGAGTGAAAGGTACTTTGGAGGCTTATTCAAATCATGAACACAATGTCTCTTCGAAGCTATTACTTGCTCGAGGGGTCCCGAACCATAGGACTTGTAGATTTCGACTACCTTGAAAAGGCTGGCATCTCAATGAAACATCTGTTTGAGAAATTGGGGATTTATGAATTTTGTCTGCAATCATCAATGTATATGCTGAACTAACCGCCTACTTTTATTCTAATCTTTCTATTTTGTCACCCAACTGGATTCAATTCACTGTTGGTGATAAAAAGTTCGATTTGAAAGCGCATACGAGCTGGCGTTGATAATTGGAGCAAAACATTCCAAGTTTACTCCATTGGAAGTAAGCCTCGAAGATGCTTCCAAGGTGGCTTCAGAGAATCCAAACTTTGCTCAAGGCTCTAAACGACATCTTTCCTATTCTAATTTGTCCAGAAGATCTGTGATCTTACATAAGATCATCATCAACTGCTTGAGGCCTAAAGCAGCCTCCAAAACTGACTTATCCAAGTCAGAAATAAAGCTTATTTAGGCAATTTTGAAAGGTCAATCTTTCTCTCTTCCTCATATCATCATTTTTCCACATGTATAGAACACTACATAAGGACAAGAAACAACTTCCGTATGGTGCTCTCATCTCTCACATTTTTTATGTTCTTAAAGATATCTATTCCTGCTGAGATAAGTAAAAACCTTGTACCTTATATGTTTGTTGGAGAAAGAATGCTATCGGTGTCTAGTTTGATCTAGTTCATATATACAAAATAAATATATAACTAGGAGTTTGACCAAATATTGTCATTAAGGAAATGAAGTACCAGGAGTGACGAGTCAGGGTTTAGATCTTCAAGCCTCATAGGAACAACTTTAAAGCCTAATATGACTGTTGACATATACGTACCATCCAGGAGTTGAATTTATAAAAATCGGAGCTAAACCAGGACTAGGTTAGAGGGGATCTTCACATTATAAGCTTATACTCGAGCAGTGGCCAGGCGTGGATTTAGCCCAAAGCTCATAGAAACGACTTCAACATGATTACCAACTAAGCAATGAACTAATTTATTTATACCTCGACTAACAATCTAGTTAAAGGTGTTGAGAAAGCTCCATATGTATTTTAGGTGTTGAGAAAGCTCCATATGTATTTTGAAGGCAAAATATTTTGTACAATTAATATGAGTATTTGAGTGTGTAGATACAATGTCCTCTCGATATACAAGTTCATACGTAAATGATGTTTACATTAAGATGTTTGTGCTGGTGGAGAGCTTTCTTAGTCTATAAATGAAGTAAGGAATACTGAGTGGAAAGAGTTAAGAGTTGGAAAGGCATTTGAATTTTGAGATATATCGAGGGACATGTGATCGTCGTCGAGGTGCCTGGACAACCAAGTACAAGAATAACATCTTGGATAGCATGAGTACTTTAATGTGCTTGGGAGGACCTCGATGTAGAAAGTGAACAAATTGGTCTTTAGTGAAATTGCATGTCTCAATGGACTTCATTATAGAGAAAGTTCACGCTACATATGGAGTGAACAATACTTCACGTACTTGAAAACGAAGAACCAGCTCTAAATCAATCTGATTCAAATTCAAATTGGTGCAATGGATCCAATTTCATTACTTGAAATCCACAAAGAAACATTATGGAGAAGTTAGAAGGATTTGCCATTTTTGGCTAAGTAAAGGAAGTATCGAGTGAGTTTGCAAAAGCAATTTGGTCTATTTTGGGCAAGGATATGAGCTAAGAACAATTTTTGCAACGGCTACTTTCACCTATATGATGTCTCCAACATGTTATGGAACCTTGAGGGCTGTACATGTATGTCAAAGTGAGAGTCGAAAGTGATCATAGAGATAAAATCGATCTTAAAATGATTCTTCCTATGCTTATTCCTAAGAGAGTGTAAAAGCGAGTAAGTACGATGGTTCGAATCTCACTTTGACAATTCAGCCAAGACAAACAAAAATATACATAAGCAATCTTGTATGCATACAAATCAGTTTGATTTTGGTATCTGAGGTAGGAATCTTTTAGAAACAATAGTATATCACTAAATTATTGTCATCGATGATGCTAAACTAGACAAAAGCGCACAGTAAGATATAAGTCTACACTGAAATTGTGGCATTTACTGATTCAGAAATATTGGCACGTAGAATCTTCGGGATGAAACTAGACTCCGTCGAGTTGTGCCAAAACATTTGACAAAACGAAAAAAACAACACAGAAATTGACAAACGAATGAATAGAAACTGACAAATCCAGAAGACTTTTCATAGCTACTTCAGTTCGTGGAATGCTCAAAATGAGCCCAATGAAAAGTCATGCACGTGGGCCCAACTGGACCCCACCCATCATCTCGCCGGCAACTTTTTCTGCAAGACAACGACCGCACGGAGGAGTTGCTCAAGCTTCATTTCTCCGGAAAATAAAATACTTTAAAAATATATTGTAAAAAATAATTTTTACATTATTTATAAAAATGAATAAAAATATTTTCATTATATATGAAAATGTTTAGACAAAAATTATTATAAATTATAAAAATATTTTGAATTTCTTCCTGTTGGCGAAATAAATCGAACCAGAAATAATTTATTTGGACAGTCGAAAAATTCAAAACCACTTGCAGGTCCACAGGTGGAATTCTAACCGCGACTAACAGTCTTCTCGAGGCCCACACTTGGGAAATTTACTTTTGCTTATTGAAGTCAAATCGGTAGAGCTGCCTTTGCGCTGAATTTTCAACCATGATCCATGAACAGAAAGAAAACAAGTGTACTCATCTTATCCATTGGCCTATTCCTCCACTTCAATTTGACTTATCTCTTTGACGTTGCACAAACCAGTAAGCATTGCACAAACAAACGAATCTGCACAGCAACAAATTGATATGTTCGATTAAACACCTCTCATGTTATATCAATGAGGGTATTCAAGATTTCTTGAGTACCTTATTAATCATTTTTAATATAACAATATCGTATCTCACAGATACCAAATAATTATAAGAGACGCATGGGGTTTTTATTCTTAAAGATAGTCCCAAGAAAAATGCACAAATATGGTGATTCGGGCTAAATCATCAAGTTAAGAGAACAAACACCTCATATTACCCTTAGACGATAGTATAATTAATGTCGATAGGGAATTTATGGTCATCGATTTCCACTACCCAACGTAGAGACAAGCACAAACGATGTATACAACCACAATGTTTTGCAATAAGTATGGAGCTTGAAACCCTCAAGTGCATCACAACCTTTTTCCTCGGTGTTTCTGCACGTTATACACAGCAAAAATGTACTCTCTGCTTCAAGACCTAACGCGCTTGTCCGGAGTAATCCTAGCCATCCTCGTCCTATCAATCTTTATAGTATTCAAATCATCATCATCAAGCAAGCTCAAAACACCACCTGAAGTTGCGGGGCATGGCCCGTCATAGGTCACTTGCCCATTCTAGCGAAATCCAAGCTTCCCCACAAGACCTTAGCGTCCATGGCTGACCAGTACGGACCCATCTTCACCATTCGGATCAGGATGTACCCAACCCTAGTGGTGAGTGGTTCCGAGATGACCAAGGAGTGTTTCACCAAGAATGACATCGCGTTGTCCACTCGGCCACAGCTATTGGCCCAGAAGATCCTGGGTTACTCCCACGCAATGTTCCCGTTCACCCCCTAAGGCCCGTACTGGCGCGGGATGAGGAAGATGATCACCTTGGAGCTGCTCTCCAGCCGGAGGGTCAACTCGTTGCTCAACCCTGTTCAGGCCTCAGAAGCGGACGTGGTCGTTCAAGAGCTGCATGAGCTTTGGCTTGAGAACAAGGATGATTCAAGTATTCTTCTGATACTGATAATCATTCAATATGCGCTTTTGGTGGTTATTGATGATAGGCCTTGTATTAATTATTTTTCTTTTTCCTGTGAACAACAATCGTTTTCATAGTACAAGGTCATGAAAATGATCACATTTAGAATTTTCGGTTACAGTACTCTCTCTGATTAAGAGCGAGTCATGCTTTGCACTTTTTGGCGTCCATACCAAATGAGGATCGCCAAGGCTCGCCGACAAATTGGACAAGGGTCGCAGCCCTTGCTTTGGTTCTGGCGAGGCTACCTCACCTGCATCTAGGCGAGGCCGCCTTACCTGGATCCGGGCAAGGCCCTCACTTGCGGCCAGCAAGGCCTTCTGTGGCCCCCGCCCATGGCCAATGAGGGTTTTATGGCCCTCGCCCAGTGGCTGGCTAGCTCTATAGACCCTCCCCAATCATAAAAAAAAAAAAAAAAAAAAAAAAAAAAAAAAAAGAGAAAGAAATAAATAAAAAATTGCCCACACTAGCACCGGTCGTGCTGGGAGGATAACCAATCATTCCACGCCAAACAATTTCAGTCAAAATTGGCGGAATGACTATATTGATAAATCGTCAAAATATTTAGGACTAAATTGGCATCCATACAATAGATTTATGATTTTTTTTATAATTTTTCCAAAGAAACTAGATAGAATGACACAGGAGATCACTGAAATATTGTCCAAGATTGAGCATCCGTTTTATCAATTCTTTTAGTTCATGAGAGTAATCAAAACTTCAATTTAGCATATAACATCTAGTTCATTCTGATTTATTAGGCCATGTCACAGTCGACTTGAAGCAGTGGTTTGCGAAGTTGACCCTGAACGTGATCCTCAGAATCGTGGCCCGAAAGCGGTACTCTGCGGCGGACAAGGAAGAGGAGCAGCGGTGCCAAAAGGCGTTACGGGAGCTCTTCTACTTCTTGGGGATGTTCTTAGCGGCAGACGCTCTTCCTTTCCTGAAGTGGCTCGACTTAGGTGGACATGAGAAGGCCATGAAGAGGACTAGAGAAGAACTGGACTACATCATCGGTGGTTGGTTGGAGGAACACAAGAAGAATGATAAGGATTTGAGTGAGACCAACGGCAACAGAGATTTCATGGACGTCATGCTTTCGGTCCTTAACGATGACGAAATGGGAGGTTATGATGCTGATACGATTATAAAAGCTACATGCTTGGTAAGTTCTTGTTCCCTCCCCTTAGAGCAGTCTTTTCTTCTTCATAACGCTAGTTGCCCACGTATCAAATAGTCAGGGGTGATCGTCTATAGGTTAAGTTGAGTTCAACAAGGGTGACAATGATCCGGGTAGTTCAGTTCTAAAGTTGGAATCATATAAATCTAACGGGTTATGATGGATTCTAGAAAATTTGGAACTGAAAATCGAACCAATTTACCGTAGAACAAAGTCTAGACCTGAACTAGCTAGGGCGGGTTTTGGGTAGAATTGCGAACTAGTCTAGTCTTGCCATTTTGTTATTTTCAGTGTATCAAAAATAAAAAAAAACAATTTTCTTTTTTTTAAATATAGACTGTCTCCCTTTTATGTTATGACATATAAAATACGCACATTGAACAGTCCCATTGAAATAATTCAGTTTGATATTTAAAAAGTACTTAGATTGAAAATCAAGTAATTAGAGAACCTAATTTGCACAAAAAAAAAAAAACTTGAGCACTCAATTTGGAAAGCTGCTCAAATCAGAGGGGCTAAAGTTGGACTAAAGTACTTGACCAAAAAAAAAATTACTAAAGTCTTTTTTATAAAGTATTGTGGGCTTATTTTTATTTTTAAATGAATGTCAGCGTCCCTTTTGAACATCTTGCAATCACCGGCAGAAGAAGTGGGACTAAATTTGGACTCAATTACAAATTATGCATCTTCTTTTCGTTATTGGACCACATTTTTCTTGCCCATGACGGGGAAGGGCACATGAATTTAGATTGCGAATGATTTGTAGTTAATCTTCATATCTCACTTCTAACGAGGAAAACATGTTTGTTGTATTTAAAGGCGATGATTGCAGGTGCCAGTGACACCGCGATGGTTACCCTGACATGGGCAATCTCGCTGCTGCTCAACAACCTTCACATCCTGAAGAAAGCTCAAATTGAGCTGGACGATCAGATCGGCAAGCAGAGTCATGTGAAAGAAGCGGACATCGCCAGCCTGACCTATCTACGAGCCATAGTGAAGGAGACCCTCCTGCTACACCCAGCAGCCCCACTCTCAGCGCCGCGTCTGTTCACCGAGGATTGCACTGTCGGCGAGTACCACGTGCCCAAAGGCATGAGGTTGATCTTGAACATCTGGAAAATCCAAACCGACCCTAGGACATGGCCCGATCCATTGGAGTTTAGGTCCGAGAGGTTCTTGAGCAGCCATAAGGACATCGATGTGAAGGACTCCAACTTCAAGGCCCCTACCATTTGGAGGCGGCAGGTGAATTTGTCTCGGAATATCTTTCGCTTTCGAGATGGTGCATTTTCTTCTAGCTAGGTTCTTACAAGCATTCAAGATAGCCACCGTGGATGATTCACCGGTAGACATGTCTGAGATCTTCAAACTCACAAATTTGAAGGCGACCCCACTTGAAGTTATGCTTAGGCCAAGATTAACTCAGGAGCTCTATCAATTGGGGTAATGGAGAGTTTACATATGAAAGGCAAGGTCTTTGAAATGTACAACTAAGTGAATGTGTATGCACTATGTGACATTCGAAATTTCCGCTAATTAGAAATTATGAAATAACTTAGTTTTATGAAATATGCTCGATAAATTCTACTTGGGCTGATCATTCTTGGGAATACTCACCATTAGGGAAAGGCTAATAGGGGAATTAAATTAGCATCGACTAAAGAAAATTCGATCGTGAATGGATTTCACCCATTAAATCGCGTAAGTGATATTTTGAGCCCTTTGTTGGTCGATCCAAGGATAGTTAGAGGTCAGTTCGCCACTTGTCCTAGTAGTGGATCGCGGGTGATTCCGTTGGACCACAAAACGACTTGACGAATAATTCTAAAATTATACCGAATGATCGTACCTCTCGGATCAAGTGATTGATCTTCGCGATTTTTATGACAACCGAGACCGTCACGCATCGAACGGACTTGCATGTGACTCGATTCAATGTATCGAGGTCATGAGTCGATTCTGCGAATTTCCCGATGAGCTGCCCGCTCGCTCGAAAAATGCTTTCGAGTTGCGTTTAATAGAATTTAATTATTGAATTTTTGCCCAAATTGGACATCGGAAAATTAAGAAGTCACGCCGGAATGTTAGGATTTACATTGCACGTGACACGTGTGAATTTTTGGTGCGCTTTAAATCCTTCGGAAAAACTCGATTTAGTCAAGAAACGAAAAAAAAAGCGACCAAAATACCCCTAAAGGTTATTAAAGGACAAGTTTTAAGGGTAAAGGGCATTTTGGTAATTTTGCCCCAAAATTTTGATTGATAATTTTACCCTTGAATTTTTGGAAAATTACAAGTATGCCCTTGGATATTTTTGTGCAAAAATCGATCTCGGCCGTCGGATCAAGATAAGATCGAATCCTGGACCATTCGGATTAAAATTTTGAGACAAGGGTATTATGGTCATTTTTCCTTTAGGTCATTGGCATTATTTAAGTCAAATTTTGGTCTTCCTTCCCCATTCTCTCCGTCCTTTTCTCACGATCAGCCCCTCCCCATTTGGTTTTCTTTCTCTTCTTTCCACCGTGGGCTTTCCTTGGCCGTTTCTCTCCGCCGCCGCTTCTCGCCGCTTGCCACACCACGGACCGCCACCTTGCCGTCGCTGTGCCGCCCTCCAACCTCACCGTTTCTCTCTCTTTCCCTCTCTTTCTCTCTCCCCCGTGACCCATTTCCAACCGTGCAAGACCATGCCGCCGCCGAGCCGCCGCCGAACCGCCGCTGTAAGCCGAAAGCCACCGTGAGTCGTTCACTTTCGCGCAGGCGTCGCGCTTTCCGTTCTAGCCGTTTTAGTCTAGAACGCGGTAAGTCATACTCTAATCCCAATTTAGGATTTTGGGTATCGCGAATAATTTGATTTTTGGTGAAATTGAACTTGTCTTGGTCTTGAAATGTTGGGGCTTTAGACCGGGAATGTATGGCGGGCCTTAAGGAATTAATTTGGAATTTTTGGAGAACGATTTGAGGGAATTTCAAGCTAAGAATAACTGTTCACGAGCTGTGATTCACTGTTCATGAGGCTGCGATGCTCGGTTCGGGACGCAAGTTGGATTTTTAGAACTGGTATTTAATGGCGAGAAAGTCCCATGAAGGATCGGAATTAATCCGACGCCATTTGATTGGAGAAAAATGGCAATTACCGTATTTGAGGCGTGTTTGATTTATTTATAAATTGTGGTGATTTAATTGAGAGTGTTGTTGTGCAATTGAGTGACTGATTATACTTGTCGAGTGCACACGTGAGTTGATTAAATTAATTGTTGATATTGCCCATGTGAATTGTTGAGTGAGCTCTGTCTGCGTGTGATTCGATGTGTGCACGGATCGCGTGTGATGGGCTAGTCGCGTGTGGTAAATGCATATCGAGCATGTGCATGAGTAAGGCGGCGTGTGGTGTGACAATTGATTGTGGGAAAGTATGTGAAGGTGTGATAGAATGAGAATGGGATCGGGCCGAGTATCGTAAACTCGGGCAGCGATCACGTAGGGTCCCTGCATTTAGCATGGGCTGAGGCTTGAAAAAGTATGTATGAGAATCGGTCCGAGGCACGATCAGCTCGGGTGAGACCAAGATTGGACCGAGGCATCATAAGCTCGGGTTCCAATCACGTGGGCCTATTGCATTTGGCGAGGGTGTGAGTTGGGTTTCAATCATGTAGGCCCTGCGACGGGCGCGGGCTGAGTTGGGATCGGGCCTGGGGCGTGATGCTCAGTCACGATCGGGCCGAGGCATGAACGAGTACGCCGGGCCGGAAGTGATGTGATGAATGACAGCAGTGTGCCCGAGGCGTGTACTTCAACGCTGGCCACCCAAGGGGATTGAGAAAGCGGAAAATGAGAATGGAAGGAAGAGTGAGATGAGAATTGGCACATACGCTGTTGCATACGACGGATCGTGACTAAGTGCGAATGTGTGCATTATTGAGCCTGATAGTCTTAATTGATGTGCCTGTTTTGTGATATTAGTGTACGGAATGTGTGTGATTGCATAATTATTTGGAGGTACGTGATAGCCTAGGTTGGGTTTAGGAATGTACTTGCTGAGATATATTCTCATGGTTGTGTAAACCAAACAATTTCCCCGTAACCTGACTGAGTCATGAATCATCCACCACCACCACTCCCAAAGACGTTTTGGAGTTCCAAAGCATACAGAGTATGAGATAGCTGAGTTTCAAATGGGAGACGGGATGATGTGGAGTTAGATTCTGAGTGGACGCCAAGCAAGGGGTGTTAAAGGTTGTTACGGGTTGGATGGCGGTCCGTTGACATCTAAATTTCACAAGATCATTTAGTGGTTAATTGCATAGAAAATTAGGGATTAAATTTTAATCTCTGAACAAAAATATTACAATTGCATAGCATAAAGTTTAGGTTTATATAGATTAACTGCATTTCGCATCGGATCGCCGGTGGTAAGCGAGCTTAAAATTCATCATGTAAATTGAGCTCGGGCATCAAACAAGACTCGCTCACTCGGAAAAGCATGGGCCAAAATCACACGCAAAAGGGATTGGTTGTCTTAATTTGAGCTTAAATTAGCTCATTATGCTTAATTAAAGAAAAGCCAAATTAATTCAGCCCACTTAGAATTAAATTAAAGCCTAAACCTAAGCCCATTAGGACTAGAAAGCTCGGCTAATTGACCTAGATTTATATTATAAATATATGTTTATGTCTCATAATAGAGGAGCTTTGATAATTTCAGAAATCAGAATTTTCGGAGAACATACGAGAGAAAAACACTTGAGAAAGAGAACTAAAGGCGAGGGAAGTGGCTGAGAATTCCATCACGGGCGCTACTCCTTGCGTCGGTCAACGTGGGGACATGTATTTGGAATGACGTTCTGGTGTCATGGGTACAGAACACTGAGAAAAAAGAAGTCAAGATCACTGCAGCCGTGACTTGTTCTGCAGCCGTGACAATTCTTCTTCTTGTTCTGCAACGTGGGGACACACAACATTGAATATATAGCCTGTGTTGCTCTTACTGCTTCCCACGTGGTGAAGAGCAGCACGTCCAGTTAGAGCCCCTTCGACGAAGTTCAATTTGATTCAAGCCTCAACAACGAGGTATTCCATTCTTGGAGACGAGCCAATTCCATCGACACCAACGATTTTCCTCCGATATTTTTGCTGTTTCCGACGAATTCCCACGACGATCGGCATTGCTCGTTGAAGTCCAACCCAACTCAAAGTCATTCAGTGGTCAAAGAAGGAGGCATCCAACCGAGAGAGGTGCAAGTGAAAACCGTGACCCACCGTAAGCTCAATGCCAAGTCTGGTCATCGCCGATCCGAAGCCGTCCGTCAGCCTCACCTTTGTCTCTCCGCCGTCCATCGTTGTCGGTCACCCGCCATTGGCCATTCCTGGTCATCCCAATCCATGAGCGACACCGTCATCGCCATCCGTTAGCCATCGGTCATCCAATCCGCAATTCCAATCCGCACGATTCAAATTTGGGAAGTTATTTACGATTTAGGTAAATATCTTATCCTGATTTGATTTGAATATTTTGTTGCTTAATTCATGCTTATTGATATCTAACTTTTCATATTTGAACAATAAGCATTATTTCAATTAGGATTTGTTTCCTTTTTTTTTTTTTTTTGAAATCTTGATATATCGATCTTATCAAATTTGGATAGAATTTAGAATTTTCAAAATCCTTTGAATATATCCAAGATATTTGAGATATCTAAATTTTTTCAAGATATGATCGATTAGGAAAATTTTCTAATCCGCAAATCAGAGACACGTGGAAATAAATCTATCTATTATTAGGCTTTAGATAGAGTTATTTCCATAGCGGTATTTCAAATTTTAGGATCGATCCGTCAGCTTCGTGTCGAAACTTAATTCGAAAGATTTAGCGGTTATTTTTTACTTGATTTTAATTTCGAATTTTCATTAAAAAAAATACCAAAAAATTACTCTAGAATAGGTTAATTTCTTTAGTTTAAAATTGCATGTTTAGATAATTGGCATTTTTAATTCCGAATTTCATTAAAAAATACAAAAAAAAATAATATGCCCGTCATTAGAAATAGGTCACGTCGTTGCATAACATACAATTTGCATGTTAGATTGCATTAATCGCATGTCAATTTTTGCACGCCATTACATATAGGTTAGCTTTCATTTAAATAAGTAAAAAATAAAAAAAAAAAGAGAGTTTTTGCACCTTTGAACTCTAAGTCAAGATTTATCAAAAATGTCAAATTGAGTATTTTTCTTGAAATTGGTACCGAAAAGGGCGTTAGGGAATCTAGCGTATAACCAAGTCCCAAATCTATAATTTCTGGTTCATAGAAATAAAATAATACTCTCGCTATTTTATTTAGGTTTCTAATCAACCTACCTTAAATAATTAGTGGCGACTCCCATTGAAAATATATGCATGCTCACAAGTGGACCTAAGTTGCGATTTGGTAGAGTTTGGGAGAACTCGAGCTAGGTTAGTCAATTTAATTGATCTAGTAATCCATTAGCCTAAGATCGGACATCACCAATTTTTAGGTAGCGACAGCTTGGCGACTCCAATCGAGACATTAACTTGAATTTTTTTTAAAAAAAAAAAAAATAAGGAGGACTTAGGCCAAAAAATTTTTATGGAAAAATCACTCAATTTGACAAAATTTGATTGAATCCTCATTCTTAGGTGTTAAATGGTTTTGCAGGATGGGAGTTATAAGGGGAGTAGTGATTGGCTAACCCTTTATTTTGCAGGCTTGGTGAAGTGGAATTGTGATTTAATTTTTGTACTATTGAAGTGGTGTTTGCATATAATTGTTGTGCATGATTTACAGTATTTGCACTACACCACATACAACCTATGACCGGACCCGAGTCACGCCCTTAGTTTTAAGATGGTATTTGGATGGTTCTTTAACCTTAGCGATAAGGCTTTGCTAAAAGTTGTCCCATTTGAATCCCAAAAATTTTTCCAAAAATGGCTCAAGAGTCGTCCCCTCATGCACGTGAGGCTACAACGCATGGAGGTTGCCCTTGTCGACCCGAATCGAGCCAAGTGATTGGACCCCACTAGTCATGACTATTGTATGCGAGGCTGCGACTAATCATGATGATTGTACGCGAGGCCGCGACGCAGCGTCGTTCCGTTCATCATTTCACTTTGCAAAAGCCATTAGGATAGATATATTAAGATTTAAACTCACGATTTATGTGCATGTCTCTGTGATTGACATTTTCTCCCCAAAGACGATAATTTCTCGGGCTTTATCTTTGGTTTTCTTCATTTTATTTTGAGTCGGTCCATGATTTAAGTTGAGTCATTTGGCACATGGTCTATATAAGAATGGGTCGCCTCGATATCCATTTCGCCTGCCTACTCCTGAAGCTAGAGCTCAAGAAGTTATGGGGCTAGTTTAAGCTAGATGGTCAGCAGTACATTTTCAAGCGCATCGGATTCATGCTGCCAATCCTAGATATAGATGTTCGAGGGGATCATGTAGGCACTCGCTCATTTTTGGTGCCCCGAGACAACCACATTTGTGTTGGGAGGTAAGTTTGAGCTCACACCGACTCTGGAAGAATACAATATTGCCATTGGGAAATCGATTGAGTTGGATATAGTTGAACCACCCATTAAGGTAGATCCTGTGGTAGTGCTTGCTGAATTTTTGAATTTGACTAAAAAGGAAATTGAAAAAGTGCTAAAGGGTAATTGTCAAGCATGCCCATTATCTTTTCTTATTGAATGTTTCGAAAATAACTCTGTCCTCATGAGATCTAAGATTTTTATCTTAGCTTTTTTTGGACTCATCATTTTTCCATTCTGTCAAAATGCTATTAATCCGATGATAGCTTGGACGGTAAAACAAATATGTGGTGGAGTTAGTTTTATAAACACAATTCTGGCAGAAACTTTCATATCTCTAACACGATTCAAGAAAGGAAAAGATAGAACTTTTCGAGCCCCGATTGAGCTTTTACAAATCTGGCTTTTCTCACACCTTTCTCAATTTGGGGAAAATATGACCGTATTTGAAATGGGCATGACTAATAACCCTATTTTAAGGTTCAAACAAATACAAGATCAAATTAAGAGTTTGCACTATACACAATGGGTCCATCTGCTCAAGGATCCAAGCTCTAAGATTTTCCTTTGGCAAGCTATGTGGGTTTCGGGAGGTCGAGGCTCAATTATACCATGGCGATCGTAACCCCGCACCTTTAATGGGCATTTATGGGGCAACCTGCTATCAGCCCCTTCGAGTTACATGACAATTCCGAGTTCTGCAGGATGTCCCACCTTCACTCGTGCCCAATGAATTTCTAAGTCCAGTTCGAGAAGGGCGAGTCCTACAAAGTCGAGCTTATGCGCCATTCTAAGGCTTGGCAGAATTGTTCCACCTCGTGCTGATTTGGCCCATGGATGAGCCCACCGGAAGGATGAAAAGTCACTTTGCCACGACCCGGTATATTCAAGATCATACCATCTCTCTTGAGATACTCCCAAGATCCCAATCGTGACAAAGACGGCAAACTCTTCAAACTCAAATCAAAATCAACGAAGAAAAGGCGATTTAAGGCCGGTGATAAGGCGGATGCTCCGGCTGAAGAGAATGCACGATTACGGGCGTGCCTTGAAGGCCCATTCGCCTATAGATCACGTGACCTCTAAAAAGAGAAAAACTATTTGATTTCTAATTTGATTTAGGGAGTTTTTCTTTCTTTTTAGGATGGAATGTTAGCTTACATTTGTACTTCATGTTATTGATGTTTTTTTGGTAATAATCGTTGCTTAACGATTTTTATAAGAATTCTTTTGAGACATTTTCCATTTTGAGCAATTCAATGAAAAACGTGGAGCTATAATTTGTAAATTTTGGAATCAGTCTAGGTTTTTATTGAATAAAGCAAATTTGGAATTTCGGGATTTATTGGACAAATCGGTCGTTCGAAAGAAATTTCATCTTGAGGTCTAGAGGATGTCATGAATCGACTCGTTATTCTTACTTGTCGTATTTATTCCACCGTTGCTTTTTGTAGGTAATTTGCCACGGTCCCCTCATCCTCATAATACTCGATCGGTGACCAAAAGAAGGATGGCCAATCAAGCCGAGATTGCAGCCATGATTGACAAAAAGCTGAAAGAACACATGAATACAATCAATGAGCAGATCGCGGCTGCCATGTCCAAAATGATGAGTGATCTCATGGCCAAGCAGCAGCAGATCAATGTTGCCTCCCAATCGGAGATTCCACCTCCAACCCGTCAAGGCCTCCGCCTTGACAAATCTCCCTACAAGAAAACACTAATCCAACTCTTCAACCGGATGATGCCATTTTGATCGACACTAGTGCTTCTCCATCGGTCCCTGTTCCTCATTCACCCCCCAACGATGAGAATGCCAAGTTGTTGGCCAAACTCGACCAGAGGTTACGTGAAGTGGAGGGAACTCAAAGTGTTCCGCCTGTTGATTTGTCCATTTTTACCCGGGTCCAAGTGCCCAATAAATTCAAGATGCTAGCCTTTGAAAAGTGCGATGGCACCTCGAACCCAATTCAGCACATCGATATGTACCAAGGGCTCATGAATAGATATGTGTCTAACGGACCCCTAATGATCCAAACCTTCCAAGCAAGCTTGAAGGATGCTGCAATGAGGTGGTATACCAACCACCAGATCAACCGGAAAGACTCGTGGGAAGAGGTGGCAACCTTTTTCGTCAAGCACTTCAAGTTCAATCTCGACGTCACTATTATAAGGGAAGACCCGGAGAGAGCTTTGAGAAAAAGGGTGAGACTCAAGGAGCATGCCACTCATTAGAGGAACATGGCAAAAGCGATCATGCCTAAACCCTCATAACGTAATTTAATGAAGTTGTTCGTGTCCACTCTACCGCAACCAGCTTGTTCACGAATGTTAGTAACGACCGCCCAATCTTTTGGCCAACCGATAGCCATGGGTGAGGAGATTGAGACCGGCTCAAGAAAGGATGGTATGTTGAGTCGTCGTTCATCAAGCAAAAGATTTAGTAGTAAGAAGGACAAAGAGCATATCCCCGAAGTCAACATGACCTATGTGCGTAAGACGCCAAAGCAGGCCCCGGCTACAATTTAACACCCAAAGAGACAACCTCTTATGGACGGCAAGGCCAGCAGGACCCACGCCAACAGCGCAAATCCCACCAGTTTACTCCACTTCCCGGGACGTTATCTTAGGTACTGGCGGTGCTAAGGAAGAAGAACTTGCTGAATTCAGAGCCACAAAGATCTAACGCTGCCAGCTATGCAAAGTATGATCCGTCGAAGAAATGCGATTACCATAGAGGTGAGGTTGGGCATTCGACAGATGATTGCCAAGTGCTCAAACATCGAGTGTAGGATCTACTCGAGACTGGAGCATTTGCATTACAGCCAGCTGGTAAGCCTAATGTGCAGAACAATCCACTCCCTGATCATTCGAAAGCAAAGACAAATGTTGTCCTTGGCCCGGAGTCAAAGCATTCGAGGCTTCAAAGTCCCTCTCAAGATATGTTCGATGCTTTAGTCCGAATCGTTATGTTTCGACCCGGGTGAGGTGGTGTCACTCGGTGACATAAGAAAGAAAGTGGATGAGTTGGTGAGAGAGGGGATGATTGGGACAGCAGATGAATTCGGGGTAGTGGCCGCTATATCCCAAGTCATCATTGATTGGAATGAAGAACTCGCAAGGATGACCGATGAACAAGTTAAGTTGGATCCTGACATGCCCCCTCTCAAGGACGCCTCTGACGATGACCTCAAGATCATTATACCCGATGCTTCATAAGTATTGGTCCTAGCATCACCTCAGCCCTACGCTTATGAAAGTGACAAGATGGTTTCATGGTCGTACGACGTTGATCTAAAGCACAAGGTTCAGGACCTCTTAGATACCGGGGCATCAACATTTCGTGCTTCGTGGCTCTGCCAAGGCCGAGATGATCTTCTCATAGTTCCAAACATCCAGACCACATCCCCGAGTCCTGCAAGAATGATACATGAAGAGAAGGAGGTGATCGACACCCTAGGGCAACCGAGCGGCAAGTTCGACTACTACGTGAAATATTCGGCTCCCCCGAGCTTCTATATTTACCCATGTGATATCGCCCCGGCGGATGGGGAGGTATGGATGATCTAATACCTCCAAAGGACAAAAGATCCCGATGATGCGATGGAGGGAATCACCGCCCGCTCAATAACATGCTCATTGAGCTATCGAGGAAGGACTGCTTGGATGAAATGGGCACCGCCCGCGAGAGTAACACTTTTTGCTTTTTTCGCACACTTTCCTCGTGGGGAATTTCTATTGCTTTCTAGGACTTGCCCCATCTCGGGAGTTGCTTTTTAGGATTTTTTATTTCTATGACTTTATTGTCCTAGTTTCTATTCCAATAAATGTAATTCATTCGATGATAATCAATGAAATTACAAATTATTTTCATTTTTGAGGGCATGTTGAGGTACATCAAACCAACCCGATGATGATATCCAACCGATAAAAAAAAAATATAGTCCAAGGAGAATTTTGAGGCCTGGGTTTTTTTCATGCTCCCTCATGTTAAAATTTTCTTTAAAAAAATGTAAAAGAAGAGAAAAATTTAGAAAAAAAAAATGCAATGTTTACCCCTGCTTGTCCTTCCTCGAATCCCTTTACTTTATGTTTCGTGGACAATCTTGTGACATGTGAGGGTATGGGAATTATCCAATCTGATGAATTATGTGCAGCTGAGCTTGATCCCAATGACACCGACAAACTCGACAATTCCTCAAACATTCAGCGTGATCTAGAGCGGCATGAAAGTCCCAAAGTCCTCACGCCGACTAAACTGTCATCGTTAACCCGAGTGATTTCAGAGAACCCAGAGAAGTGAAGAGAAGTACAAATCCCCCGAGAGTGAGATGAAATGCCCGATCCAGGTTGCCGCATGAGTAGGTAAGTCTTTCAACCAAAAGTGCGCAACGACACTTCAAGGTAAATGATCTAGCCCCGAGAAATGTACTCCCGGACTTTCCTGTTCCCGGAGGAAAATTCACCCCAAATTATGGCGGCCCGTACATTGCGAAGAAAGTCCTTCCAGGAGGTGCTTTGATTTTGGCCGAGATGGATGGTCGTGTTTTTTCCAGTCCAGTTAATTCTAATTCTGTGAAGAAGTATTACACTTGATTGTACTCATTCTGACTTTGTTTCTATCAAGTATCAAGTTGAATTTTATGAATCAATTAATGCTACTAAGCTTTGTTTGAGGAAGGCTTTTGATTTGGCAATCTGTTTCTGTCCTAATGAAGCGTCCATATTGCATGAGAGACTTCAAGATGACGAAAGGCAAGTTATGTCCATACACGTCCTGAATAATAATCCCTAATGCGAGTTGAGTGAAAATTCTGTGCTAACAAGGTAAAGGATTATCTCACGAAAAGTATGACGACCAAAATGATGAGAGGCATTCCTTTCCTCTATTTAAACACTACATGTTATCATTTGCTTGCCCCTTTGAACGGAGTTTCATTTCTTACTCCTATCGGAACAACCCCATACCGGGGCAATTTCTTAGAAAGTTCAAAATGGTTAGAATTTTCTTGCTTTCACTTGCATCAACCTTTAAGTATATTTATTGCATGCAAATTCTATGTTAGCTCGAGTGCCTTAGATATGACGAAGAGCATTTCTTTCTATATCCTTACATATTATACCCTTTGCATACTCAATTTGAGCGGTGAATTCATTTCAACCCGATTGGTAATCATTCTGGTGATAAACAAATGAAATCATCTCAAAGCAAGTTCAAGGTGACTTGAGGTAAATGGGAGCTAGCAAGAAAATTCATCAGAAAGGACGCAAAAGGACTCCATTAAATCGAAGTTCTCTCTCTCAGAAAAATCTCTCGAAAAGAAAATCTCTCTAAAAAAATAGAGAGAAAAAGGAGAGAAAGAAAAGCTTCAGTAAGAACTGAGTCGACATACAGGATCAGTCTTCAAGGAAAAGACCGTTTGAAGGTTCATTTATGGAGCAATTGTTAGAGATAGATCAATGGTACCAGTAGCATAATTGGATGATCACCAATCTCCATGTTCATAATACCCCATTTGATGAAATAAACCATTCATTTCGAGCCTACCCGAACCTACATTATGACCCTTACTAAAGTCTCTTAAGAATAGGGCACTTAAGTTAACGAGAGTTTCAAATGCTTATAAATGTTGCTCAAGAAGTGCGAGCAAGATTTTTCCATCTCATTTTTGCAGCATTCCTGACTTGTAAACTTGGAGCAGCCGGTGATATCAATTTTTCAATAGCCTCGACTCGAAAAGTCTCTTTTGCTAAGCCATTGACCAAACCCACGTTTTAGTCCTTATAAAGACCTCTCAGATTGGCCAAGCCATACTAATTTTGAGAATATCCGAACCCTTGTCAAGCACGATGAAGAGAGTTTGAGTGATTCTTATACCCGCATCAAAAGGTCGGGTCAAAAGCCTTTCATTGAGAGTGAGTAGAAAGTCCTTTCTGATTAAAGGTCTCTCATTTAATGTGATCAAATTGTCAAAAGGACGAAATGGTTGTTCTTATTGATAAATTCCCCAGTGAAGCTTGGTAATGCAAGCAGATTCATGAATTATGTTTTCTCTGCCCTTGCGCATGTGTTGTTTTAACCTTTTCTCAGGTAAAAACAGGTGCAATGCAATTGGCATTGCCATTTTTATAACACAAGAAGAAATCAGGTACGTCTACTAATTATTCTTCATTGTTTCTCTTTTCCCAGAATGTGAGACATGATCTCTTTCATATGTTCGCCAAGTGGAACAGGTGACATATCATTTGGTGTTGCCAAGTGGAGTACGCGGCACACCCATTTTATGTTCACCAAGTGGAATAGGTGACATATCATTTGGTGTTGCCAAGTGGAGTACGCGGCACACCCCATTTTATGTTCACCCGGTAGGATAGGCGGCATAGTTTCTCATTTGGTGTTGCCAAGTGGAGTACGCAGCACACCCCATTTTATGTTCGCCCAATAGAATAGGCGTCATAGTTTCTCATTTGGTGTTGCTAAGTGGAGTACGCGGCACACCCCATTTTATGTTCGCCTAGTAGGACAGGCAACATAATATCTCATTTGGTGTTGCTAAGTGGAGTACGCGGCACACCCCATTTCATGTTTGCCTAGTAGTACAGGCAGCATAATTTCTCATTTGGTGTTACTAAGTGGAGTACGCTGCACACCCCATTTCATGTTCATCCAATGGAAGAGGTGACATGATCCTTTTAGTGATTGCCCAGTGGTATGGGCAACACATCCCATTCTTTCTTTACATCATGCGCTATTTCGCATCTGTAGGAAACTACAGGTAACAGATAGGCAATCCAAAGACCTCGAGAACCTTACTTACAAAGGGACCAGAAGTTTGGAGATCGAGGGAAGTCAAAGCATTATAAAGTTTTCCCTCACTTGGACGCTTTTTTTGCGATTCGTATGTAAGGCTCTTTCACCGCTCTGCACAAAGTGAGAAGTCTTAGCATACGTTCTTTATTGTTTGCATATCATGCATCATTGCATTTAAAAAAAATCATTCATTATTTTGCATAGTTTAAATTTAGGTCTCGGTCTTTTGAGCGAAACTTCTGCGAGCCTCCACTCAAAGAGGGGCAGCTGTTGACACCTAAATTTCGGCGCATCATTTAGTGGTTAATTGCATAGAAAATTAGGGATTAAATTTTAATCCCTGAAGAAAAATATTACAAATCGCATAGCATAAAATTTAGGTTTATATAGATTAACTGCATTTCGCATTGAATCGGGCGGTGGTGGTAAGCGAGTTTAAAATTCATCATGTAAATCGAGCTCGGGTATCGAACGGGACTCGGCTCACTCGGAAGGCATAGGCCGAAAATCACATGCAAAAGGGCTTGGTTGTCTTAATTTGAGCTTAAATTAGCCCATTATGCTTAATTAAAGAAAAGCCCAAATTAATTCAGCCCACTTAGAATTAAATTAAAGCCTAAACCTAAGCCTATTAGGACTAGAAAGCCCGGCTAATTGACCTAGGTTTACACTATAAATATATGTTTATGTCTCATAATAGAGGAGCTTTGATAATTTCAGAAATCAGAATTTTCGGAGAACATACGAGAGAAAAAACACTTGAGAAAAAGAACTAAAGGCGAGGGAAGTGGCTGAGAATTCCATCACGGGCGCTACTCCTTGCGTCGGTCGTTGCTCCACATTATCGGTCAACGTGGGGACATGTATTTGGAATGACGTTCTAGTGTCAAGGGTACAGAACACTGAGAAAAAAGAAGTCAATATCACTGCAGCCGTGACTTGTTCTGCAGCCGTGACAATTCTTCTTCTCGTTCTGCAACGTGGGGACACACAACATTGAATATACAGCCATCAAGCTCCACAATGGCCACCGTGCCTGTGTTGCTGTTACTGCTTCCCACGTGGTGAAGAGCAGCACGTCCAGTTGGAGCCCCTTCGACGAAGTTCAATTTGATTCAAGCCTCAACAACGAGGTATTCCATTCTTGGAGACGAGCCAATTCCATCGACACCAACGATTTTCCTCCGATGCGCTTGCTGTTTCCCGACGAATTCCCACGACGATCGGCATTGCTCGTTGAAGTCCAACCCAACTCAAAGTCATTCAGTGGTCAAAGAAGGAGGCATCCAACCGAGAGAGGTGCAAGTGAAAACCGTGACCCACCGTAAGCTCAATGCCAAGTCTGGTCATCGCCAGATCCGTGCCCCATGTCGCCTCACCTTTGTCTCGCCGCCACGGTCCATCGTTGTCGGTCACCCGCCATTGGCCATTCCGCGATCCCAATCCATGAGCGACGCCGTCATCGCCAGTCCATTAGCCATCACCATCCGATCAGCAATTCCGATCCGCACGATTCAAATTTGGGAAGTTATTTACGCATTCAGGTAAATATCTTATCCTGATTTTATTTGAATATTTTGTTGCTTAATTCATGCTTATTGATATCTAACTTTGCATCTTTGAACAATAAGCATTATTTCAATTAGGATTTATTTCCTTTTTTTTTTGAAATCTTGGATATCTGATCTTATCAAATTTGGATAGAATTTAGAATTTTCAAAATCCTTTGAATATATCCAAGATATTTGAGATATCTAAATTTTTTCAAGATGTGATC
Organism: Syzygium grande; assembly: GCA_024733475.1. Taxonomy (NCBI): domain Eukaryota; kingdom Viridiplantae; phylum Streptophyta; class Magnoliopsida; order Myrtales; family Myrtaceae; genus Syzygium; species Syzygium grande. The sequence continues at coordinate 10,514,683 of JAMXDD010000006.1, forward strand.
GATTAGGAAAATTTTCTAATCCGAATCAAGACACGTGAAAATAAATCTATCTATTAGGCTTTAGATAGAGTTATTTCCATAGCGGGTATTTCAATTTTAGGATCAATCAATCAGGGCTTCGGATCGAAACTTAATTCGAAAGATTTAGCGGTTATTTTTTTACTTGATTTTAATTTCGAATTTTGATTAAAAAATACCAAAAGATTACTCTAGAATAGGTTAATTTCTTTAGTTTAAAATTGCATGTTTAGATAATTGGCATTTTTAATTCCGAATTTCATTAAAAAATACAAAAAAAATAATATGCCCGTCATTAAAAAATAGGTCACGTCGTCATATGACATATAGTTTGCATGTTAGGTAGCATTAATCGCATGTGAATTTTTGCACGCCATTACATATAGGTTAGCTTTCATTTAAATAAGTAAAAATAAAAATAAAAAGAGAGTTTCTGCACCTTTGAACTCTAAGTCAGGATTTATCAAAAATGTCAAATTGAGTATTTTTCTTGAAATTGGTACCGAAGGGCATTAGGGAATCTAGCGTAACCAAGTCCCCGAATCTATAATTTCTGGTTCGCAGAAATAAAATAATACTCCCGCTATTTTATTTAGGTTTCTAATCAACCTACCTTAAATGATTAGTGGCGACTCCCATTGAAAATATATGCATGCTCACAATTGGACCTAAGTTGCGATTTGGTAGAGTTTGGGAGAACTCGAGCTAGGTTAGTCAATTTAATTGATTTAGTAATCCATTAGTCTAAGATCGGACATCACCGATTTTTAGGTCGCGACAAGGTCATCGGTTTTTGTTCTTACTCTTGAAGGGTTAGCAATGTGTGCAATTTGGTAAGCTAAGGTTTGTATTTTGTAAATATGGTGGTACAAGTTTGATCGAGTAATGGAAATGTATATGTTCTCCCAATGTTTCCCCAGTTAAATTTTTGTCCGGGTGTTTTATGGTTTTCGTGGTGCTTAATTAAATCTCTGGTGTTTAGATGAGGTTGGCGACAATCTAGGACGTCGCAACTGATCGACCGAAGGCGGGATGTCGCGGGCTCGACGGGAGCTAGGGGCGTGACACGCTCTCTCCATGCGTGGCTCTTAAAAAGACATAATCACATATCTAGACTTTTCAGATTGAAGTTGCTGACCCTGGAACATCACTTGCATGAAAAAGGCTGATGCGTTCGTGATTGCATTGCGATGTCAAATGTCATTACTATCGTTCACCACTTGCATGCAATTGCATACTGTGTGACCTGTCGTGTATGGACTCATTCATGCATTCCCTGCCCATATGCCAATCCTACAGCTTTAGTTGTCATCAATGAGATCTGACCATTCAATCTCCATATAGCCATAACATCGTTATCATGCATTGGATGATTACAATGTATCTCTTCCGCCTCCTACTCTGCTTGGCCCTACTTACCTCACTATCTCCTCACACGTACCAGCGCTTGCACAGGCGTACATATACATTGAAAGATTCCAAACAGTTGAAAAATCTATCTTCTAGAACGAGGTTGTGTAGGTCCTCAATTTTGATGCGGCAGATATGATGTCCGTGAGTAATCTTCAGAGTCATGAATGCCATCCCAAAGTGCAGTCTTACTTAATACATGTAGATGTGGTGATTTGTGTTTGTTATTAAATTTCGTTGAGTCAAAAGTTTGAAGCACGTGCTATGAGAGAAAAGATTGCGATAAAAATCCAAATACTTCATTGACTTACCACATTTCTTTATATCTATCTACTTAATTTGATCACATTTCAACATAAATCTTTGAACGTGGGTGTCGAGTTGACAAGTGAGAGAGAGAGAGAGAGAGAGAGAGAGAGAGAGAGAGAGAGAGTCAAGCTACTCGTGAGTACCTCGTGCTCGATTCGATGACTACTCAAGATTGACTCGCCTAATTTGGAGTCAAGCTAGCATTCAAACTATTTGAGTATCTTGTGTAGTCAAGCTCAATCCTATAAATAAGCTCGCGAGCCTAATTTAAGTTTGCTTCTTCTTTTTTCTAAGACATTGAATACTTGTTAATATAGACAAAATATAATTAAAATTACATGATATTCGAGTTCATTAAACTTGAGTCAACTTTTATTTACAGGTCAAACATAATAGATTGAGTCAAGCTATCAATTTTCTGATCAAGTCAAGCTCGAGCAAGAAAATTAATACTGAATCAAATTCGAGTCAAGTTTCAAGCATTGGATATAAGTTGGGTCAAAGGCAAGCTTCGTAGGGTATCAACTCAGCTTGGCTCAATTACATCCCCCAGTGACAGGAACGTTGAGGATGGAGGGAGAAAAGAGTACAGCCGGGGGTGGCTGTCAGCGACGATGCGGTGGCTTGGCTCGTGGCTTTGGGTGGAGATAACGCAATCACGAGCAGCACGGAGGAGGAGGGGATGAGCTTGGGTTTGGTTTGGGTTCCTGTTAAATGGATCTTGTGATGGATCGGTCTGGGATGACAGATGATTAAATTTGGAAAGAAAATAGTAGACCCGTAAAGAGCGAGAAAACCCCGGTGCAACTCGAAGCAGGACCCCCGAAAAGTTAAAGTTCTAATATGTTTCGAAAACTTCTCAACAGTGTTTGATGAGTGTGCACAAAAATGAGGAAAAATTTCAAATCAGTATCCAAAGTGGGGTCATTTTCTCAAAAAAGGGTCCAAAGTAGACACAGTGTTAAATAAGGGCCTGAAGTGCCCAATCAATCTCAAATAAGGGCATGAAGTGCCTAATTAGTCTCGAATAAGGGCCTGAGTTTGCCACCAATCAAATGCTCACCGGCCGACAAGCATGTGACTACTCTGGCGATCGGAACAAGGATAGTTTCGTCTTTTACTTTTTTATTTTTTTTCTTTTTTCCTTTTTCAGTTTTTTTCTTTTCCATTTCCTTTTCTTTTTTTTTTTTCTTTCCCGAGCCGGCCAAAGCGAAGGTCATCGGCCTCGTAAAGGCTGTCCTCGCCGAGGCCGAGTGAAGGCGGTGTTGGATGAGGGCCGCCTTCGCTTGGGCTAGGTGGGCGAGGGTTGACCCTTGCCAGATCCAGCGAGAGTGAGGGCAAGGGCGCCTGACCCGAGGGTCACCTCGCCACCCAACCTGGCAAGGGTGACCCTCACCGACGCCGGCGGAAGACAACTCGGGGGTCGCGAGGGTCGCCTCGCCTGGGCTTGGAGGGCAAGGGTCAACCCTCGCTAGATCACGTGAGAGCAACCTGCATTCAGGGGGTGAGGGGGGGTTGTTTGCCGAAATGGCAAGGGTCGCCCTCGCCCGCCCAGTCCAAGCGAGGCGACCCATGCCCAACGCCAGTGAGGGCAAAGGTTGTTCTTACCAACCTGGCGAGGGTCGCCTCCCGCCCAGCCTTTGCAGGGGGCCCCCTCGCCGACATCGGTGAGGGCAGCCCAGGGTCGCATTTTTTGAGAAAATAATCCTATTTTGAGTGCTGATTTGAAATTTTCCCAAAAAATGGGGATGGTTTATGAAATTTTTCCCATTTCTTCTGTTTTTTTGGTTACTTAAGTCAATCAATTCAATCTTGGAACACCAACAACTGTTCCTGAAATAGACAAACTGGCCTAGGATATCTCCTTAAAGATTGGACATGAGAAAAAACAGCAGGACGCATGTGGTTAGGATCATAAAATATTTTCCTTGTCTTGTTAGCCACTCTATCAAATAAATCCCCCCAAGGTTGAACCGACAGAGGACCCCCCAAAAAGGGCGCTTCCTTGGTAATTATGTCGTTGATCTTTTCCCTCCAACTCAAATTATGCCTCTTAATTTAATAGCAATATTTGGTATACTAAACTTCACCTATAAAAAATTAGAAATATGATAAGATTGTAGATTGGTATTTCGATGACCGCATCATATCCATCACCTAAATTTTATGTACTAGCATCATTCTTTATTTGTTATTGTTGTAATCGAAGGAACCTCGTCCGTAGCCTTTTTCTGGTCAACCAATTCCACGTCAATCGAGTACTTCCTCGGCTCTAAATCTCGAATTATTTGCAAAAACTAGCTATACCTCCTCCAACACCTAATTTGATTTCAGAAATTGAAACCAACAGAAAAAAAAAAAAAAGAATCTTCTTTAGCTATACCTCCTCCAACAACTATCAAGCGAGTTCGCAAAAGCAGTTTAGTCTATCTTGGGCAAGGTTCCGAGCTAAGAACAGTGTTTGCAACGGCTACTTTGACATATATGGCGTCTCCAACATGCTGAGGAAGCTTGGAGGGCTGTACATGTACGTCAAAGTGAGAGTTGAAGGTAGCCATAGGGATAAAATCACTCTTAAAATGATCTTCTGGTGCTTATTCTTAAGACAGTAAGCGAGTAAGTATGATGGTTCAAACCTCGCTTCAGCAATTAAGCCAGAACAGACAAGATATACATATATAAGTGCAATCTTGTTTGCAAAGAAATTAGTTTGATTTTGGTGTCTAAGGTAGGGATTTCCTAGGAACGATCGTATATCACTAATTTATTGTCATCGATGATGCTAAACTAGACAAAAGAGCACAATGAGATATAAGTCTACACTGAAATTGTGGCATTAACTGATTCAGAAATATTGGCACGTAAAATCTTGGGATGAACTACTTAGGGCATGTTTGGTAATGCTTCAGATTCTCTAATTTTCTGTTTTTTTTTTTTTTTGTAAGGAAATGAATTTGGGCTATAATTTTCTGTTATTTTGTTCCTTAGAATAAAAAAAGAACAGAAATCCATTTGATAACGTCAATTAATTTTTTTGTTCCCTGGAATAGAAAAATGGCCAGGGAATAGATTTGGAATAGAATCAAGAAGTAAAAAAAAATCTACTTCTTATTCCCGAGAATAAAAAGAGAAACAAGATCAACTCTCTCTTATAACATATTCCCATACTTAACCCTAAACCTTAAACCCAAAATCCTGAAACCCTAAACATTAACTCTAAAACCCTAAACCTAAAACTCGAAACCCGAAAACTCTAAACCCTAAACCCAAAACACTAAACCCCAAACCCTAAAATCATAAACCCTAAACCGCAAAACCCCAAAACCCAAACCCCAAACCCAAACACTAAACCCCAAACCCTAAAACCCCAAAACCCTAATCCCTAAAACCCCAAACCCTAAAATCATAAACCCTAAACTGCAAAACCCCAAAACTCCAAACTTTTAACCCGAAACACTAAACCCTAAAACCTTAAACCCCAAAACCCGAATCCCAAAAACCCCAAACTCAAAACTCGAAATACTAAACCCAAAACCCCAAACCCCAAATCATAAAACCCCAAAACTCCAAACCCTAAAACCCAAACCTCAAATCATAAACCCTAAACTGCAATTTCCTCGACCGTCACCCGATATTTGCTTTGTCTATAATGAGCAATTTTCTTTATGATTGTATTAAGATCATCCAATTCTATATCATAATATATTCTGAATCTATTTGTAGTCCAATTTTATCCAAACATGAAGAATTGTTAAATCCCCACTCATATTTTATAATTAAATGAAAAAATTGGGAGTAGACATTTTTAAGGTAGTACCAAACGTATTTTTGTTCTTTTTCTATTCCGAAAATAGAAATTTTGTGTAGTTACCAAACGCGTTTTTTTGCTCAGAAACTGTTCTCAGGAACAAAATTAGAAAAAATTATTTATGAACAAAAATTGTTCTCAAGAACAGAAACATTACCTAACAGACCCTTAGGATTTGTCGAATTATACCAAATCATTTGACAAAATGAAAAAATACAACAAAGAAATTGACAAATGAATGAACAGAACTGACTATGTGATGCTCAAAATGAGCCCATGAAAAGTCGTGCACATGGGCCGAACTGGAACTCGCCCATCCTCTCACTGGCCACTTTTTCTGCAAGACAACTAGGGGTGAGCAAAACGCATTGATTGGACCGGGAACTACCCGAACAGTTCGGTCCGGTTCCTAAAAGTGCCAGTCTGATTTCCACTTCCGAACAATCCGGTTCCCAATTGTAAGGGGGGAACCAGATTGATTGTTTTTTTAAATGTAAATCAAAATCTAAAATCTCACCAATATGTCCGTCTCGCGCCTTTCGTCTTTTCATTTCGTCCCACGAGCCACGACGCTAACGGCGGCCACGCCTCCAAAATACCACATTCAGGCGAAATTCCACTTTGAAATTGGGAAGGTGCGTAGGATAAGAAAACTTTGGGTAAGCTTTTTGGATTTTGAAGTCCCTGTTTGGTGGAGAGGGAAACGGTAGAAGAAGGTAGAGAGAGAGAAGCAACTTTCGCAGAACACGAATGCACACCACCATCATAGGACTGGTCATTCAACGTTGGGCAAATTTTCATATTTACTACTCATCTTCAATTTGAATCAGGATCATTATTATGACAGTTATGGACAAAAGATTATTTTGACCAGTTCCAGTGGACCATCTGGAAACCGGACCAGATCGAGTTCGGTCCCTGGTTTATGGTATCAAGGTAAGACCAAATCGGATCGGGAACCGATAACCCCTAATGACAACGACTGCAAGAAGGAGTCGGTTTCAATTTCTACACTATTTATTTAGTCAAAAATAATGATTTAAAAAAATTAAAAATCACTTATAAAAATAAAAAAGTATATATTATACACGAAAATATTTAAATATAAATTATTATTGATAACAAAAATAATTTTAATTGATTAATTAATTCAAATGATTAAATAATTATTTTAAAAAATATATTTTTAAATTATTTATTTTTTGGAAAATAAACGGCATAATTTATTTGGACAATGGGAAATTCAGACACCACTGCAATTCTAATCGCAACATCAGTCTTCCCGGGCCCACACTTGGGAAATCTACTCTTGCTTATCGAAGTCGGATCAGTAGAGCCGCCCCTGCTGAATTTTCAACCATGAACCGAAAAAATATATACATGAAAAAGCATATGTACATGTATGTATCTTGTACTTTGGCCTATTCCTCCACTTCAACTTGACTTATCTCTGAGGTCGCACAAACCAGTAAGCAATGCACAAACAAACGAATCTGAACATGTCATGTTGACATTAGCAACATGTTGATATGCTCAATTAAACACCTCTCGTATTATATTAATGGGGGTATTCAAGATTTCTTGGGTATCCCACTAATCTCTTTCGGATGCAACAGTCTCGCGTCCCACAGACACTGAATGATCACACAAGATGCATGGGGTTTGTATTCTTGGAGATCGTCCCAAGAAAATGCACAAATATAGTGATTCATACTTAAACTTCAAGTTAACAGGACGAACACCAACCATATTACCCTAGATGATAACACAATTAAAGTCGGTAGGGACAACGCATAAATTTGTACATAAAATCTATCTTCATAGATTTCCGCTGCCCAACATGGAGACACGAGCACAAACACTGGAACCGGCCACGAATTTTCAATGCTTTTTTCAGTCTTTTGCAGTAAGTGTGGAGCTTGAAACACTCAAGCGCATCACAATCTTTTTCCTCGTGCTTCTACACGTTATACGCAGCTAAAATGAACTCTCTGCTTCAAGACCTATCCCGCTTGTCCGGAATAATCCTAGCCATCCTCATCTTTTCAATCTTTGTAGTATTCAAATCGACATCATCAGGCAAGCTCACAACACCAACAGAAGCCGCAGGGTCACGGCCGTCATCGGTCACTTGCCCATTCTAGCAAGATTCAAGCTTCCCCACAAGACCTTAGCATCCATGGCTGACCGGTACGGACCCATCTTCACCATCCAGCTCGGGATGTTCCCGGCCCTAGTGGTGAGCGGTTCCGAGATGGCCAAGGAGTGCTTTGCCAAGAACGATGTCGCGCTGTCCACCCGGCCGCGGCAATTGGCCCCAAAGATCCTGGGCTACTCCTACGCCATGTTCGTGTTCGTGCCTTATGGCCAGTACTGGCGCGAGGTGAGGAAGATGGCCACCTTGGAGCTGCTCTCGAGCCGGAGGGTCAACTCCTTGCTCAACCCTATTCAGGCCTCAGAAGTGGACGTGGCCATTCGGGAGCTGCACGAGCTTTGGGTTGAGAACAAGGATGATTCAGGTATTGTTCTGATACTGATGCGTCATTCAATATGTGGTTTTGGTGGTTCTCGAGGAAAAATTATCAAAAAAAAAGTCCTAAAACTATTACAATTAGCCAAATTGATTGAATTGGCCTAATTACAAAAGATTTATGACTGAATTAGCTAAAAAAAAGTTTATGACTGAATTGGCACAATTATAATAAATTTAAGACTTTTTTTGGTAATTTTTCCTGCTTCTTGATGGGCCTTTCCATGGTTGTACTAATTATTTTCCTTTTCCCGGTGAACGCCGATCGTTTTCATAGTATAAGGTCATGGAAATTATCACATTTAGAATCTTCGATGACAATACTCTCTTCAGATTAAGAGCGAGTCAAGCTTTGCACTTTTATGGCGTCCATACCAGAAGACATAGAAAATACGATTGTCGCAACCTAAATCTCCCGCAGTGCATCACCTAGGAGTTCAGTTAATGGATTATTAAGCCTAGACTTAACTTGAACTCTCCCAAGCACTTACCAATTCATGACTTAAGGTTTAAATTCTTAACATGCAAATCATTTCAACCAAGAGTTGTCACTAATCTATTTTTCAGTGGGTCGATTAGAAACCTAAGTAGAGTATCGGAATAATTACTTTACTCTTACGAACCAGAGATTACGGATTCAGGGACTTTGTTACACTAGATTACTCTAATGCCCTTTTCGGTACCTTTTTTTTTTTTATTTCAAAAAAATTTTGCAAAAATTTTAAACCTATCCACTAACATGCAAGGTGATCATGCGGATGCGTAACCAATAACAAAATACTCAATAGATAGGGACTTATCTCAAAGCAGCGAAAAGCATCTGCAATGTTTATTAGAAGATCACATTGACAATCCTAATATGATTTCTAATTAACACGTAATTTCGTTCAAATCTTTTTAGGGTTTTCTCTTATTTAACAAAAACTAAACTTTGTGCAATGTATTCTATGTCTAGTATGACATGCGACATACGATTTATTTAAATGTCCTATTTCTAACAACAATTAAATGCGCTATCTCTAATGTGGCATGCAAATGAACTTAGACGTGAGATTTCTAATGACAAGAATTAATTTATATGCAACTACTCTAATATGACATGCACGTGGTATTTTTTATAATTTTCTATGAAATTCGAAATTAAGTAAATTCTTTAATTTAAACATGCAATCTATCTTTAAAATCATCAACTTCAATAGTATCTAATCTTTTTGGATTTTTTAGAAAAAACAAGATCAATTCAAATCAAACAAAGATTTGGTTTGTCTAGCAATTAAAGCACATACAAACGACGCCATACTTAGGTCACCCATCTTGGTCTCGATTCACATATTTCTTGGTTCATAATTGACGAGACTATGAGCGTATTTGCTCCATCACCTAGCCGTGGGCTTTTTTGCCATAAAAGAAACTGGGATAAGTACCAAAAAAAATTTCTAAACTTATTATGCGAATATCAATTCAATCCGAAATTTTTCTATTTAGTCAATTTAATTTTAAACCATTTGACAGTTTGCCAATATAATTTTTCCGGCCAATTTTGATCGGAAATTGTTAACTTGAATAACGATCATCCTACGTGGCATGGCTGGCCCTGACGTGAACAACTTTTCTCAATCTTTTTAAAATAATTTATCGTTTTTCAGAATTATTTTTTATTTATTTTCTTTTTCCTTTTCTTTTTTTCTTTCTTTTTTTTCCACCGTAATTGGAGAGGGTCTCCGTGGCTCGCCGGCCATTGGACGAGGGTTACAAAGTCCTCGCTAGCTACATGCAAGACCATGGTGAGGCCGCCTTACCAAGATAATGGCGAGGCCCTCGCCTGCGACCGGCGAGGCCTTTGCGGTCCTTGCCCATGGCCGACATGGGCTTTGCTTTCCTCGCCCAGTGGCCGGTGAACTCCATCAACCATCACCAACCAGAGTGAAAAAGAAAAAGAGAAGAAAGAATGAAAAACAAGAAAAGGAAAAAAGAAGAGAAAGAAATAAAAAAGATTCACAAAAAATAAAAATAAAAATTGTCCACGTTGGCATCAGCAGTCGGCACGTAGGACGGTCGCTGTCCATATTTATTATTTTCGGCTAAAGTTGGCTAGAATGACTACATTGACAAATCGTCAAAATTTTTTTGATTAAATTGGCAAAATTGAAAGGTTTAGAATTAAATTGGTATCCGTACAATAAGTTTAGGAATTTTTTTGGTAATTTTCCCAAGGAAACTAGATAGAATGACGAGATAAGTGCATTAGAAGTCCCAAAACTTGTCACGAAAGTGCAATTAAGTTCTAAAACTTTCAGAAAGTGCAATTAAGTCCCAAAGCTTATCGCAAAAGTACAATTGAGTCCTAAAACTTTCAGAAAATGCAATCAAGTCCTAAAACTTGTCAAATTGATCCAATCAAGTCCTTCTGTTGATTGCACTTTTTGAAAGTTTTAGGACTCGATTGCACGTTTTAAAAATTTTAGGACTCAATTGAAATTTCGTGACAAGTTTTAGGGCTTTTAGTGCACTTATTCTGTAAAAAGACATAGGAGATCAATGAAGTATTGTCCAAGATTGAGCATCCGTTTCATCAATTCTTCTAGTTCATGAGAGTAATCAAAACTTCAATTTAGCATATAACATCTAGTTCATTCTGATTTATTAGGCCATGTCACAGTCGACTTGAAGCAGTGGCTTGCGAAGTTGACCCTGAACGTGATCCTCAGAATCGTGGCCGGAAAGCGCTACTCTGCGGCGGACGAGGAAGAGGAGCAGCGGTGCCAAAAGGCGTTACGGGAGCTCTTCCACTTCTTGGGGATGTTCTTGGCGGCAGACGCTCTTCCCTTCCTGAAGTGGCTCGACTTGGGCGGACATGAGAAGGCCATGAAGAGGACTGCAGAAGAACTGGACGACATCATCGGTGGTTGGTTGGTGGAACACAAGAAGAATAATAAGGATTTGAGTGAGACCGATGGAAACAGAGATTTCATGGACGTCATGCTTTCGATCCTTAACCATGACGAAATCGGAGGTTATGATGCTGATACGTTTATAAAAGCTACATGCTTGGTAAGTGTTTGTTCACTACCCGTTGGAGCAGTCTTTTCTTCTTCGTAATGCTATTTGCCCACATATCAAGTAGTAAGGCGGGCGATTGTCTATAGGTTTAGTTGATTAGTTGATTTCAACTAGGGTGAGAAGGGTCCAAGCGGTCCTGTTCTAGAGTTGGAATCATATAAATCTAACAAGGAGGGACGTGTTCTTGAAAATGCGGAACTGAGAACCGGACCGATTAACAGTAGAACGAAGCTTGAAACCGAACCAGCCTAGCCGGGTTTTGGGTAGAATTGCGAACTAGTCCAGTCCAACAATTTTTGTCATTTTCAGTGTATCAAAAAAATAGATAACCAATTTTCTATCTTTCAAATAAAGACTCTCTCCCTTTTATGTTATGATATGGAAAATACGCACATTGAACAATCACATTGTAATAATTAAGTTTGATAATTAAAAAGTACCTAGATTGGAAATCTGGTACGTTAGAGAACCTAATTTGCACAAAAGCAAAAGCTCGAGCACTCAATTTGGAAAGCTGCTCAAATTAGAGGGGCTAAAGTTGAACTAAAGTTTATCCTTGTATAATATTGTGGACCTATTTTCATTTTTAAATTAACAAAAGCCTCCCCTATTTTTTATTCGTTATTGGACCAGATGACCATATTTTTCTTGCCCATATGAAGTGGAAGGGCACATGAATTTAGGCTGCGAATGATGTAGTAGTTAATCTTCATATCTCCCTCCTAACTTGGAAAAAATGTTTGTCGTATTTAAAGACGATGATTGCAGGCAGCAGTGATACCGCCATGGTTACCCTGACATGGGCAATTTCGTTGTTGCTCAACAACCTTCACAACCTGCAAAAAGCTTAAAAAGAGATCGACGCTCAGATCGGCAAGCAGAGGCATGTGAAAGCAGTGGACATCGCCGGCCTGACCTATCTCCAAGCCATAGTGAAGGAGACCCTCCGATTATACCCAGCGGCCCCAATCTCGGCGCCACACCTGTCCACCAAGGATTGCACTGTCGGCGAGTACCATGTGCCCACGGGCACGAGGTTGATCTTGAACATCTGGAAAATCCAAACCGACCAGGACATGGCCCGATCCATTTGAGTTTAGGCCTGAGAGGTTCTTGGGCAGCCATATGGACGTCGATGTGAGGGACTCCAACTCGCGCTCCTACCATTTGGAGGCGGCAGGCAAATCTGTCCCGGAATATCCTTCGGACTCAAGATGGTGCATTTTCTTCTAGCTAGGTTCCTACATGCATTCGAGATATCAACCGTGGACGATTCGCCGGTGGATATGTCCGAGATCTTCGGACTACGAATTTGAAGGCGACCCCACTTGAGGTTATGCTCAGGCTGAGATTAACTCAGGAGCTCTATCAATTGAGGTAATGGAGAGATTACATATGAAAGGAAAGCTCTTTGAAATGTACAACTAAGTGAATGTGTATGCACTGTCTCCATGCGTGGCTCTTAAAAGACATAATCACATATCTAGACTCTTCAGATTGAAGTTGCTGACCCTGGAACATCACTTTGCATGAAAAGGGCTGATGCGTTTGTGATTGTAGTGCCATGTCAAATGTCATTACTATCGTTCACCACTTGCAAGCAATACCGAGTGACCTTTCGTGTATGGACTCATTCATGCTTTCCTTGCCCAAATGCCAATCCTCCAGGTTTAGTCGTCATCAATGAGATATGACCATTCAATCTCCATATAGCCGTAACATCGCTATCATGCGTTGGATGATTGCAATGTATCTCTTCCCCCCTCTGCTCTGCTTGGCCCTACTTACCTCTGTATCTCCTCACACGTACCAGCGCTTGCACAGGCATACATATATATTGAAAGATTCCAAACAGTTGAAAAATCAATCTTCACGAACGAGGATGTGGGGTTCCTCAATTTTGATGCGGCTTTGTTGATATCGGTGAGTAATATTTAGAGTCATGAATGCCATCCCATGAGTGGAGACTTACTTAATACATGTGGATGTGGCGATTTGAAATTGTTATTAAATTTCGTTGAGTGCAAAAGTTTGAAGCACGTGCTATGAGAGAAAATATTACGATAAAACTCAAATACTCCATTGACTTACCACATTTCTTCACTTCTATCCACTTAATTTGATCACATTTCAACATTAATCTTTGAAAGTGGATGTTGGGTTGACAAGTGTGTGTGAGAGAGAGAATCAAGCTACTCATGAGTACCTCGTGCTTGATTCGATGACTACTCAAGATTGACTAGCCTAATTTGGAGTCAAGCTAGCGTCCAAGCTATTTGAGTATCTTGTCTAGTCAAGCTCTATCCTATAAATAAGATCGTGATCCTAATTTAAGTTTGCATTATCTTTTTCTAAGACATTGAATACTTATAAATATAGACATAACATACTTAAAATTACATTATATTTGAGCTTATTAAGCTCGAGTCGAGTTTTATTTATAAGTCAAACATATTAGATTGAGTCAAGTTGTCAATTTTCTATCGAGTCAAGCTCAAGCAAGAAAATTAATACTCAATCAAGTTCGAGTCAAGTTTAGAGCAGTGCGCATATAAGTTGGGTCACAGGCAAGCTTCGCAGGTTATCTACTCGGCTTGGCTCAATTACACCCCTAGTGACCCTAGTGACAGGAAAGTTGAGGATGGAGGGAGAAAAGAGTACAGCCAGGGGTAACTGTCAGCGACGAGGCGATGGCTTGGCTCAAGGCTCCGGGTGGAGATGACAGCCATGGGTCTTGCAATGGATCGGTGTGGAGTGACAAATGATTAAATTTGGAAAGAAAATGGTAGATTCGTAAAGAGCAAGAAAACCCCGATGCAACTCAAAGCGGGACCCCCGAAAGTAGGTATGGTTCTAATACGTTTCGAAAACTTTTGGATTGTGTTTGATGTGTGTGCACAAAAACGAGGATGGTTTATGAAATTTCTCCCTTTTTTCTGCTTTGTAGGTTACTTAAATCTATCCATGCAATCTAGGAACACCAGCCACTGTTCCAGAAATAGACAAACTGGCTTAGAATATCTCCTTAAAGATTGGGCGTGAGAAAAAAACAGCTGAGAGGCATGTGGTTAGGATCAGAAAATATTTCCCTTGTCTTGCTAGCCACTCTATCAAACAATAATCCCCCCAAGGTCGAACCGGCAAAGGAACCCCCCAAAAGGCGCGCTTCCTTGGTGATTCTGTCATTGATCTTTTTCTCTTCGGCATGAGAATTTCCTTCCGTGCTAATATACTCATTTGAAAATGTTTTCATTATTAATAATAATTTATGTCTCGACATTTTTGTAAGCGACACAGGTCATCATTTTTAGGAAAATATTTTTTAAATAGTTCATTTTCTGCAAAGTGTTCATGAGGACTTAGAAATATTATGATCGATTTGTCACCAACATAAAGTCTTTGGAAGCTGACATACTTGGAAGGATCATTAGATGATTGATCACTTGTTATTCCACACGGTTTGACATTTCATAACATCAACAAACTGATAATAACGAGCACGTGCTACTATTGATTAGTAGGGAGCATTATACTGCGTTGATATCAAGTCTTGAGAGGTTCTGGCCAACATGTTTGTTTAAGGAGGATCGTTAGACATAAAGGACATAGCCATTGATAGGCTAAGAAACCACGGCAGAGGTGAGTTAGAGAACAGTTGACAATTATCATCAAACAACCAGAGGAATAGTAGATGTGATAGCTTCAGCAGACTCCGGATTTGGAAACCCTGCTATTGCTGCGGGAACATATTGTATGGGAAATTGAGATCTCGGTAACTGCACCAATCAACATCCAATAGCTCCTAACTCTTCATAAGATTTTCCAAAGGTTGGATTAAATATGTATATAAGAAGAGGATCGAATAAGCTTAAAAAGTTTCTACGGAAACGGTATATACTAGCGTTGTTCATTGTTATCTTTTTCTGGTGATCAAATTGTAATTCTATCCATATGAAATTCTTTGTGGAGTTCTTGCTGGCTTGTATTCATGATAAGATCAAGTGTACAATAGTGATAATAGTACTTGTGCCATAATAGTGTGATGTATCATTTGATAGGATCAATACGTACTGATTATAACTCGTCTTAAAGATTACTAGTGAAATCCAACCCATGTTAAGATTGTTACCTAGAGAGTGAACGACACTTGAGGATAAAGCCGAACCATTATAAATTGTTATGTGCTATCTTTAAATTGATGATTATTATTTGTATCTATTTGACAGACACTTGCACATATCACCTTTAATCTATTTCTGATTACTGTCAAAATATATTTTGCTTCTTTTGAGAAAGTTTTTCAAAGTGTTAAAAAAACCTATTCCCCCCCCCTCCTTCTCCCCCTGTGATGGCCCAGAACATTAAGCGCGACACGTTTCTTTTCAATTATATACGTAATTATTAATAGCACGTGGAAATGCAAGAAATATTCACATCATCCCATACAAAGGAGCCCACGAGTTTAATTAAAGTACGTATACTTCTTTTATAAAAATATTAGTAGATATCAACTTTATACAGCGTCCAAGAAAAACACAAATTACATAAGTCTTGAGAAAGGGTCAGGGTCACCTATCACCAACACACCACTCCCATGCCCAAAAACCTGCTTGTACAAAAGTCAAGCTATTCGCTACAAGGTGACAACCTCGCCCATCAACATGTCGCCTTCACTATCAAAGCCCCTCAATGGTCCAACCAACTCACCGTTGATATTTCAATATTAAGCAACGAATCGATGGGGAATCCATTCTTGAAACCCCACGTCGACCCATATTATAATTACACTTATTATGTACTATCGTTGATCCAGGCACAAGCACATCTTGATATTTAGAACCAAAGTACATGTGAGTTGGTGGTGGGAGGTCCATCCTACAAGTCTGTAAAAAGAAAGGGGTAAGCCAAAACTCAATAAATAAAATTTCTAAGTCTAAGTTAAGATTCTCTTACCTTTCAACCCAGTACCAATTAAAAACGTGAGTTCTAGATAAGTGCAAAATAATCATGTATGACTAATGCAGATGTAAATGGAGTATCTTTCCTATCATGAAATGCCAATGGAAAACATTAACAACATTATGCAAGCGGATAACATACTATTTCATGATGCGCAGATAGCATATGGTAGCTCACCGATATATACAGGTGAGTTTTAAACTCCTACACATCATTGGCCAGGACCTATCTAAACTCACGAGGCATCTTGATCGTCGAGGCATTGTCACCACCAATTTATGAGGGATTAAATCCATTTGATACATCTTTGAGCCCATCCACCATAGGTGTCTTCTACATCAGTGAGAATAAATACACCACTATACATCTGCATGATGATGGTCATATCTTACATTATACCATGGCTACACAAGCCGAGTCATCATAAGATTTCATATCATCTTAATTTTGTAAAGAACCATCTCATACGATAAAACATTTGCTCGGTAGCAAATAGGTCATGGCAAATATCTTTATCATGTGGTATCAAAGGCATACACACCATCACAATACAACAATTACCATATGCATCACAATAATTTGTCATTTCTCATGAAATTAATGATAAATAAATAATTAAAAATTCGTACTGAGTTCGTGACGTGTTAGGCTTCTAGTTCAAACTAATCTGGTTCGGATTTGCACATCTAAAAGGGGTGAGCCATCTCTTTGAGAAAACATTAGGTAAGTCTGTCTTGTCACGTTAATGATAAAACACTCCGTTAAGCTCTTGTCATGTGTTCATACGAATCCACTTTTTATGATTTTTTAAATGCTTCATCTTCTCTGTTCGCCTATCTCTCTTTCCTTTGTTACTCTCTTCTCTTCTCATCCGTACATCAACCACCATCGCCAACCCTCTATCACTTCAAGCCAAAAACACAAAAGTTCCATTCACTGCCTTTCCTTCTTCTTTTATCGTCTCAGCTTTGAGGCCAAGAAAATGTGGAACTGTGGAAAGGGAGGCAAGGGGTTGGCGTGAAGAGGACCTTCCACGAAGCCGGCATTTCGGCTGCTGACCCAACGTGGGGGAGTGAACTAGATTAGGGGGTTGATCTACGAGAAGACGTGCGGGTAGACATGTTAAACGGGTGGGTCGGGTCAGGTTTGGGTCGGGTCATAAATGGTCCGACCCAAATTGACCCATTAACCCGTTTATGACCCATTTATTCATAGTGTAAATATCTTGACCCATACCCGATCCAACCCATACCCAATCCATACCCGACACGACCCATATTACTAAAACACTTTTATATTTAACCTAATTTAGGGATTTTTGTTTCTTATGATTTTTTTAAAAATTATACTACTAAAACATTTTATGCAATACAAAGCTAGTGAAAAAATTTTATAATTTTTTTTAAAATTGAGGTTATTTTTTTTTACAAAAAATGCAACATTTCTAGAAAATATTTTTCATAAAGTCATTATTCAAGAAAATAAAAAAATAATATTTATTTTTTATTTTTTTTAAATTAAATTTTTAATTTTTAATTTTTTCTTTTATTTTTGGCTAATCGCCGGCTGCCGTGGCCGGCGACCGACCACAAGTGAGGATGAGCTCGCCGGAGGCCGGGCGGTGGCTCTCGTTCTCGCTGATCTGGCGAGGCCGAGCTCGCCGGAGGTTGGCGAAGCTCGTTCTCGCCGATCTGGCGAGGCCGAGGCCTCATCGGCCATCGGCGAGGCTAGAGCCTCACCACAAGTCAGCGAGGCTGTAGCCTCGCTAGGATCGGACGAGCCTTGAGGTCGCCGAAATCGGGCGAGCTCGAGGCTCGCCAGATCGGCGAGGCTCGAGCCTCGCCCGAGGCCGGCGACCTCGAGCTTCGCCGGCTTTCGGCGAGGTCATCCCGCCCCACTAGCCGGTTGCCGTGGCCGACCACCGGGCAGAATAAAAAAAAAGAAAAAGAAAGAAGAGAAAAGAAAAAATAAAAGAAAAATAGAAAAAAATAATTAAATTTCAATTTTTTTTAAACATTTTTGTAAAGAAGAAGAGAGTGTGTGGATGGGTCTAGTAATTGGGTTAGACATGGGTTCCAAACTCAACCCATTTAGACCCATTTATTTTTAAGTTTTAAAATTTAAAACCCATTTAAGGTTGACTTTTTAAAATTAAAGTGACCCATATATGACCTATTTATTTTTAAATGGATCATATATGGGTTTAAGACCCATTTTGACATCTCTACGTGCGGGGGGCTACAAATTTTCCTGGAGAACGTGATCCGCAACGCCTTGACCTACAAGGAGCAGGCACTCTAAAAAATGGTGACCGCCACGGATGTGATTTTAGGAGTGTTTTTATTTATAGTTAGTGATATAGTTGTAGATTTGTCGTGAGTTTTGTGTTTCCAATAAATGAACTTGTGGGATTTATATTTTGGTAAATAGAATATCAGTTTAAGTTTTTCGATTTTACTTTTTATTCGTGTTTTGGAATGAGTTTGATATTCTATTGCTCCTTTGGAATGATAATTTTGGAGGTGCATGAAGTTACGAAAAAAGAAAACTTATTCTAGTGCGTGGATTCAAACAGAGTTGGATGCAGAGAGGATATTTGTGAACTTGAACTCAAAACTTGAAGCGATAGGTTGAGCTAATAAAGTCATGTTAGAGTGAGCAAATTGGTGACCATTTCAAAAGGGAGGAAGAAGAAAAGAGCATGAGAAGAGAGAGAAAAAAAACGGAAAATAGAGTAAAGGAAGAGAGCGAGTAATGGAGAAGGGGAAGCATTTAAAAAACATCTCGAAGAGTTAACCTCTATCCTATGGACAAGTGAAGCGAGCTGAATAAAGTGACTTTCCACTGACGTGTCAAGATAAAGATAGATCTACTCGATATCTTCTGCTTGATTTGAGGAGAGTGAGTGAAGGAGGGGAGGGTGAAAGTGGGCCCCACTTTGGACATGTGCCAATCACTTAAGTGATACATGGTACGCCCAGACCCAACATTTTCTCTAGAAATGCCAATGAAGGTGGCCAATAGGGTTAGCTGTTGTGCACTGAGGAGAAATTAGGAAGCATATTCTCCGATTCAATCTTATCTTCTCGAATAAAAAGGTTTGTTGTGATTTGACATTCAAGAAATATATGCTCCCCTGAAACTAATGAAAGGTCTTGAGTAGCTTTTCTGACCCTCAGAAAATCGTACAAAATAGAAGAAATAAATTATAAAGTATATCGAATTTCAAATTCATGAGATATATTATTTTTCAGGTCGGAATAAATTGTTGACTCTATTAGTGAGCAGTTCATTCTTAATGCCCTAATGTACTTTCTACTTGGAAGCTTGAACTTCACCAATCTGATTGGGGTCCTTGTGATTCTTGCTCTATCGTTCCTTGTGTTATGGAGATCAAGATCATCATCATCAAGCAAGCTCAAAACAGCACCAGAAGCTGCAGGTGCATGGCCCGTGATAGGCCACTTGCCCATTCTAGCAAAATCCAAGCTTCCCCACAAGACCTTAGCATCCATGGCCAACGAGTTCGGACCCATCTTCGCCCTCAGGCTCGGGTCGTTTCCGGTCGTGGTGGTGAGCAGTTCTGAGATAGCCAAAGAATGCTTCACCAAACACGATGTCGCCTTCTCCTCTCGTTCGCGGCTTCTGTCCTTTGAAATTCTGGGTTATGACTATGCCTTGTTCGCGTTCGCTCCCTACGGTCCGTACTGGCGCGAGGTGAGGAAAATCGCCACCTTGGAGCTGCTCTCTAGCCGGAGGATCAAGTCATTGCTCAACCCGGTACTGGCCTTTGCGACGGATCTCGCCATTAAAGAGTTGCACAGGCTTTGGAGTGAGAAGAAGGATGATTCAGGTACGTCAGTTTGGTAATGATCCATTTTAACAACAACGTAGCTTAGATTGAAGAAAGTCAAGCGTTCTATGGGAGCAACATCGAAGGCACTCAAGTGGACCAATAAGTACGAAATAAGTCTTATAGCAAACGATTTTTACTGAGACGTCTTATGCGTTGTGTTCGTAATCTAAGGTCTCAAAATTTCTTCCAATCGACCTCACTACGAAAACCACCCATACCCACTCTCCCTTCCTCCTGCTGTCGCCAACAGCCTGCGTTGGCGCCCATCATCGTATTTCTCTCTCTTCAAGTCTGGTCAGGAGGGGCTCAAAAGCCAACCCCGCGACCTGAGGCCATGGTCCTGGACCTCGGGCGACCTCAGATCCAAGGTCCCCGGAGGTCATGTGGAGATCGAGAGTTGCAGAGGCAATGGAGGGATGAGTAGGGCCTGTGTGGCGGTGCTCGCTAGCTCGACGAGTACCAAAAAATCTTTTAAGATTTCTTTCTTGGGAAGCTTAAGAAAAACAGCATAAGCCCTATCATATAACGTCTTATTTGTTCCTTGTCTAACACAGGCCGTATCTTGGTAGATTTGAAGCAATGGTTTGCGAAGCTGACTCTGAATGTGATCCTTAACGTTGTAGCCGACACAGGCCACTACAGCAGCACTGCTGCGATGGATGAGGAGGAGGAGCGGCGGTGCCACGAGGCAGTGAGGGAGTTCTTCCGTTTGATGGGGACGTTTACGGTGGCGGATGCTCTTCCTTTCTTGCGGTGGCTTGATTTGGGTGGGCATGAGAAAGCCATGAAGAGGACTATGAAGGAATTAGACACAATCCTCAGTAATTGGTTAGAGGAACACAAAAGGAAGAAGAAGGTCGACTTGGACAAGTCTCAGGGTGATCGAGATTTCATGGACGTCATGATTTCAACTCTTAACGGCATGGATATCGCAGGTTATGATGCTGATACAATTGCCAAAGCCACATGCTTGGTATGCTTGATTTGTTCACTCCCCTTTTCGATGGAGCTATGGTTTCTTCTTAAATGCTGATCATTGTGCAAAACTACATACATGTGTCTTTAGCACTAGGAAATTAGCTGCGCTCTTCCTTAATCTTAATCATCTTTTTCCCAACCTGTGTAACATAATAGATAAAGGACATATAAAAGTAGAACTTTACCTCAATATGTCTACGTCTCTTTCTTTGCGTTGTACATATCACAGCACAGTTGATAACGGCGTCTCTTTCCCAACCGAGGGAATTCAAGTATTTGCCAGTGATTTAATAATTGTGAAGGGGAGGACTATTAGTTAAATGGATACATATCACATCAAAAATATGTGCAGCACAGATGCATTAACTAATAGGGCTCAATAAGATATAGATATTTCGAGTTTTCTAAATGAAAAGTTATTACATGGTTTATTAATCATACGAATCAACATTATCTCGAGTATTTATTATATGAGTATTATTATGGAGTCTACATGATAATGATTGAGATAGATTTGATTTACATAGTCTATAGACCATACAATATTTTTTTAAACGAGATTTATGTAAGTATTAGTCTATTACTGGTGACCGAAGATAGGATTCATGTCTCGAAGGGGGCCAACAGTGTCGTCGCATTTTTCACCACAGCTGGTGTGACTTCTTATAATAAACTGTGAAGTTTCACAAAAGAAAGAATATTCATTTCACCGCCCCTACTGTCGAACCAAACTTTACCAGATAACTTTTTATCCTACCTCTCAATCTGAGCTCCATGCATCCTCCATTGTACAGTTTCATGTTAAAAAAGAATATGCAAAGGGAATGCGAATATAGACTTTCATGTAATTAGCCTTCCATGTCTCACTTCTAACAAGACATATGTTAATGTTTTTTATTTTGGAAGGCGATGATAGCCGGAGGTAGCGACACAACCATGGCCACCCTAACATGGGCGATCTCTCTTTTGTTGAACAACCTCCCCATCCTAGAAAGAGCTCAAGAAGAACTTGATAATCACATTGGCAAGCAAAGACATCTCATCGAGTCGGACATCGCCAACTTAGCCTTCCTCCAAGCTATAGTAAAGGAGACCCTCCGCCTATACCCAGCATCCCCCCTCTTTGGACGCCAATCCACGGAGGATTGTATCATTGGTGAGCACCATGTGCGCAAAGGCACGAGGATGATGTTCAACTTATGGAAAATCCAAACCGATCCCAGGCTGTGGCCTGACCCTTTGAAGTTTCAGCCGGAGAGGTTTTTGAGTAGCCATGGGGATCTCGATGCGAAGGACCATAACTTTGAGCTCCTACCATTTGGGAGTGGTAGAAGAATTTGTGCTGGAATGTCCTTTGCGCTCCAGTCGCTGCATTTTATCTTGGCTAGGTTCTTGCATGCGTTCGACGTTTCTACTCCTGGCAATTCCCCAGTGGACATGTCCGAGGATTTTGGAGCAACCATAAAAAAGGCAAGGCCACTTGAAGTTATGCTGGCACCAAGATTACCTCGTGAGTTGTACGACTCAGTCTAGAGCGTGAAACGATGAAGAGTCTGTTAGAATAAGCTAATTGTAAGTACCAGCTGAACGAACAAGTATGGGCTTTCCGTATTTAGCTCAGAAAGTCATTCGCATTCACACGTTATGGACAACGGTGACTTTGATCTTATATGCGCGTCTTACGTTAACGGAATAGTGGTAGTTCTTCATGTAAGTCCGAGGATTTATATCATTACTGTGTTAAAGTGCTGAAAATTGGGATACTCCTTATCAATGTCATCTCCCTTATATACTGACACTCAATTACTAGCGGTGATGTGATTAAAAGCCAATACCAATGATTCGGAATCCTAATTGGACCGATTGGTTGGACTGGCTATTGGTATCTAGTTCGGTCTAATACATATAACTAGGGGTTCGAATCGAATATTGACATTAAGAAAATTAAGTACTAGGAGTGAAAAGTCAGGTTTTCGATCTTCAGACCTCATAGGAATAACTATAAAGCTTAGTCGGACTGATGACATATATGTACCATCCAGGAGTTGAATCGGTAAAAAAAATTAGAGGTAACCCAATTCTAAACCAATACCAGGTCTAATTGAAATTGGTGCATTGGAGCCAATTACACTTGAAATCCATAAAGAAACGTTATGGAGAATTTAGAAGGGATTTGCCATTTTTGGCTTAGTTAAGGAAACTATCAAGCGAGTTCGCAAAAGCAGTTTGGTCTATCTTGGGCAACGTTCCAAGCCAAGAACAGCATTTGTGACGGCTACTTTGACCTATAGGAATTCTCCAACGTGGTGAGGAAGCTTGGCGGGCTGTACATGTACGTGAAAGTGAGAGTGAGAGTCGAAGGTAGCCATTGTGATAAAATGGCTCTTAAAATGATCTTCCGGTGCTTATTCTTAACAGAGTAAGCGAGTAAGTATAATTGTTCAAATATCGCTTCGACAATTGACCCGTAACAGGCAATATATACATATACAAGTGCAATCTTATTCAGAAGAAAATACGTTTCATTTCAGTATTTGAAATTGAAATCTCTTAAGAACGATAGTATATATTACTAATTAATTGTCATCGATGATGCTAAAGTAGACAAAAAGCGTACGATGAGATATAAGTCTACACTAAAAATTGTGGCATTGACTGATTCAGAAATATTGGCACGTAGAATCTTGGGAAGACCTACTTGGGCTCCGTCGAATTGTACCAAATCAATTTGACAAAACGAAAAAGTAAAACCAAGAAATTGACAAGCGAACGAATAGAAACCGACAAACTTTTCATAAACGAATAGCATCCTCCCAGGTGGGAGCCCATTTTCCCACCTACACGTGTAATTTTATGTCAAATTCTTTAGGCCCGGAATTGATCGGGATCCGGCCCGTGCCCTACGGGATACTAACCAAAAAGGAAAGGCTAAATAGGATCGGTTCCAGTAAAAAGCGTGGACCGAGAACTACTTCGGCGTCATTGAGCCCGCCGATTTCAACGAACGTCGAGGAAATATTTTGAACCAATATAGGCCGATCTTAGGAAAAAAAGGAAAAGGCGGTCGATATTTTCAACGAACGATGATCGGATCGCTTAGAAAAGTGATTTCGCACATCCGAAAGTACTGATAAATAACCCCGATTTTAATCCAAACGATCGCGACCCCGGTATTAGTGATAATTCCTCTTGTTGTTCTAAATTGAGGCCATCATGACTCCGGACAGTGCCAGGGTCGATCGCTGTAATACCTAAACACCACATGTTAGCGAGACCCCTAAACCGCAAAACGAGCTATTGTGATCGCGATATTGGGCCTGAACTTCGATATCAAAATATCAAGGGTACTACGACTATTTTGTAAGACGGACGCCAATTTAGAGTGGCCATTCATGTTTGGGACTATTGCGGTTGAAAACCCAAAACCGGCTGTAAATTGAGAAAAAACGGTTTTGCCCCCTGGTGGACACCGAGACCCGTTCGGACGCCGATCGAGGTTATTTTTCGCCAAGGGTCATTTTGGGGTGGCCACACGATTTAGAGCGGTTTTGGCCAAAAAGTTGAATTTCGACAAAAATTGGAAAATAATATTATTTTATTCCCGGATTTCATGGACGATTTCCGAGGGCTTAGAAAATTAATTTCGCGAATCCGACGCCATATTATGTTGGCCACGCACATATGGAACGCCAGATGTGCAAAAATTGAATTTCGGTCCGGGACCGGAAAATTACGAAAATGCCCCTATAGTGTTTTATTTTATTCCGAATTTTAATGGATTTTTGGGGTCTAACTAGGGTTAAGGGGACCAAACCAGACCTGGTCAGGTTTAGTTAGGGGCATTTTACCATAATACCCTTTGCATTATTGGTTGGGTTTGAAATATAGACCCTTGGATCATCCGTCAGCCCACCGCCCCCACCGACCACCTCCCCAGTTTTCGCTGGGCTGGGCCCTTTCTGCACTGGCCCACTGCTTTGGCCGAGTGGCCTTGAGTCTCGGGCCGAGCTGCGGAGCCGCCGGCTTGGCTGGAGCGCCGATTGCACCGCCACAGAACGGCCGGCCGCCTCATTGCCCTCAAGGCCGATATTAGGCGAGTAAAACGCCTAATCAATTAGTCTTAATTGTGCAATTAGGGGTTAATTGGGTAATTAGGCTGATTAAGGCTCTATTGTTGTGCATTTTTATGCATTGACCGATTATGAGACCTAATTGGGACGAATTGTGATGGTTTAATAGTGAATTGGAGAGTAATTGTGGCTGTTTTAGTATGGTCTTCATTAGATCCGAATTTGCTTGGTTTGTTCTAATTGAGCATTAAATGGACTATTAAGTAAGGACTTGGAAAATGGACAGTTTGGAGACCAATTGGGACTTGTCGAAGCGCCAGAAAGGATGCCATGTTCAAGGTTAATGGTTGAGATTAATTAGTAGTAGCGAGACCTAAGCGGATCCGAAATTTGAAATACTAAATGGTGTATTTAGCGCCGGTATACATGAGTTAAGTGAAACGAATTAAATATACCGGCAAAGACATTGATTGAGTGAGAAATTGTGGTTAAATGTGCTTGGTACACCGGATATGGCAGCTGGTGTGAGTCCCTTGATAGGTGAAATTCCATGTCGGTTTTGAATGATTGGGTCATGGCCTCCGGGTCGATTTAAACTGTAATGACCATTGGGTCATGGCCTTCGGGTCGATTTAAACTGTAATGACCATTGGGTCATGGCCTTCGGGTCGATTTAAACTATAATGACCATTGGGTCATGGCCTTCGGGTCGATTTAACTACACGATGAGTTATAATGGTATTGAAAGTCTAACCGCGGGGTCGGAGAATTGAAATTGACCCTGTACCCATGTGAACTTACCATGATTTATTTATCGTTCAAGAATTGTGCGCTTTTATTTACCTCCGAGATGCACTTTAGCCTAGTTTAGGATTAGGGTTTATTACTTGGCTGAGTTTATCTCACGGTTGTGGCAAAACCGACATTTCGCATCCTCGGCCATGAATTTTGACGACGCTACTGCACGCTTTTGGGATCCCCACTGCATCAAGCCCACAAAGACGGGTTCATCCAAAGGGGGAATGACGAGGTGTACATACGACATTATACGTTAGTTTGGGTAGATGTGGGTTTAGCACACGAGGAGACCCACGAATATCTAGCTTGGTGTTTTCGGACCGCTTTTGGAGACGAGTTCGGTCCCATTAGGTCCGCTGATGTCCCATTTGTTTGAGAGGGTCACTTGATCCCAAAGGTGTCCGACGGGCGATGTTGTGGATATTGATATGGAGGATAGTTTGGATTCCGTGTCGAGTATGAGATTGTAGATGACGAGGAGGAACACGAGGAGTGCGGCGGACTAGCTTTTGAGCCGAAGGTAGTAGATCCCATCCCCGAGCAAAGGCGGATGCTGAGGCCCCTGAGCCTATGGATGTAGATGAGCATGTGCAGCATAACCCAGAGCCAGAGACTGAGTCGGAGGCTATGAGTTCTGAGGAGGAGCCGGAGCAATCTGAGAGTTCCTCTGAGTCCTCGAGTTCCGATCCAGATTGGGAACCCTAGGATAGGTCCCGGTGCTAAGAATAGAAGCTGACCTTTTTTTTTTATGTAACTTCCTCTTACCAATAGTTAGATGTTATACCCAGTGCCATAGATCCCTTTTTGTTTCGTGGCCCAAATCATGTATCTTTTTGTGTGTAAATGAACAGTGTATATATATATGTTTGTTTGTAAAGGACGATATTTGGCTTACTCTTCTATAGCTGATTATCTACGCTTCTCATGGTTACTAAGTATTTAGTTTGGGTGTATATATATCATATAATGCTTGTTTCCGCTTGAGGTTTGTTTATTCTCCCGACCTTTTCGACCTTAGCGCTGATGTTCATGTGCTTCGAGGTACGGGCGCGATAAAGCGAGTTTCACCTCACGGCCGGGTAAGGCCGGCCCGGGCCAGCTAGGCGAAGGCCAGCCAGCCTCAAAGTGATGCCCGCCGACGCCGCATGTAGGGCGCCGCTTCCTCGAAGACGGGCGGCCGGGCCACCTGCTGCTCGGTTGCAGCGGCGAAGCGCCGAGGCCTGAAGCGCCTTTCGCCGACAAGCCGCTGGCCCCCAAGGCCTCGACGCCAGCCTAACGGAAAAAAAAATTCAGACCGCGATCATAGCAGTAATAAGTATTGCCAAGAAATAGGCTCGTGACGAAGTTCGGCCAAGGCACGCCAAATACCCGCTTATGCCCGCTACAAACGGGCTAACGGCAAAAAACGTAGTAATATTAATGAACTGCTGCAAAATTGCAACGTTATTATCTTCTTTCTTTTTAAAAAAATTTTCTTCTCAATTTTTCTTATAAATACTCACAA
>JAMXDD010000006.1:10542082-10579323 GCA_024733475.1 Syzygium grande
CTTGTTCTGCTGACCTGAGTCTCTCATTCAATACCCTGATTTGGTTCTTGAGTGCCATGTTCTTCTGAGATAACAATGCAATGTCAGATTTCAGCGAGTTGACCCTCTCCGACGATTCACATGAGGATGACCCAGACTGCCCAAAAGAACAATTTTCTGAACTGTGAGAGGGAAGCAAAAGAAGTCCCTATAATAACAGGACAGATGGTATACAATTAAAATCACGCACAAAGGCATCACCAAATCACTGAGCAGCAAGCACGTCGCACAATGCGATGCACTTGAATCCATTGAGCAATTTATATGACAAGGATTAAGGATGACCATCTAGAATGATGGGACAAATCACTCGGCAACACATACATACATACAAAGGGAACTAGTTTACCAAAGCAGTGACCTCTCTCTCTCTCTCTGTGCCTGTATATATAATTGATGCTAGAGAATCAGTTACAAAATCAATTTCAGGGATGCTGTGGAACAAATGCGTGATATTAGCATTTGTCATTATGATTCTTCAGAAGGGAGAAAGTATGCAGAGAATTTGAACTTAAATAATCAAGCTTCGTTCTCACTCAGTTCAAGTAATTACACTCCAGAAGATATCATGACAACAAAAACCAATCCTTTAATAAAAAGAAGGAACGCACTACGACTACCACACCAAGGACAGCAAGTCCCAAACCCAGAGTCAAACCACACGAAGCAAAGCAAGTCAACTCCGACCAATCCGCAGCATTTTCCCAAGAAACTCACATACCCACGTTCCCAAATCCAAAAAGAATCGACGCTAAAAGAGCGCGAACCACAACCCACGATCACGCCGAAAATGAATCCGAACCTGGAGATCCGATATCGAAGCGATCCGGGCGCCGGGAGCGGCGCCGAAGAGGCCGCGGGGGTACAGGAAAGCGAGCGCGCAGCCAAGCAGGACCCCGACGGCGATGGCCGCGGCGATGCGAGATCCGCGGAACAGTTGACCCTTATCCCGCATCAGCATCCCGTCCCTGCGGACCGCCATGGTTGACCTCGCCCGGGCTGTAGGGTACGCGCGCTCGGGGGAAACGACGATCTGGGTTACCTTCACAGCATGAGAATCTGCAGCTGCGGATCACGCGAAGCTCGAAATTGGGTTCGTGCGGGGGAGCGAAATCGGAAGCGCGGCGACTCGGTCTTGCGCTCCGAGACTTCGCCGCGAGCTTTAAGATGGGAGGGAGGGAGGATCTGGAGAAGAAGAAGAAGAAGAAGGTCGTTAACAGTCGGGGGTCAGCGTATAGTTCTTGAGCGAGGTAGGGGCCCACCACGGCCCAGAGGCTGATGACGTGGCTTGTTGACTTTTCACTTTCTAAACTTCGCCATTGATTGTAGTTAGGTACGTTCATGCTGAGATCTGCAACATTAGTAGATCAATTGTCAATTAATGTAATGCATTCCGATTAAATATTGGAGAGTGATCGAATGCTGGCTTATAGTCCATCACAAATGGTTCCTGAATTTTGCCCGATATACAATATGATCTCTAAATTTTAAATTTATTTAATGTGGTTTATGAATTTTTGTTCAATTTAGTCCTTGGACCATGTGAGAATGTTCAATTTTGTTCTTCCATTAATTCAAAGTCAAGGATAACATTGAATATTTTCACACAGTTTAGGGACTAAATTGAACGTATACCAAGAATCATATTTAACAAATTAAAATTTTAGAGTCGATATTGCATATTGGGCTAAAATTCAAGGACTACATTGCCCAATGAGTAAAAGCTTGGGATCATTGATGTCATTATCATTTTGTACCATCTTTGCAGACCGATTTTAGTACTTCGCAAAAATATTTATTATTGTTCAGTTATCTGCTCGAAAATGTTTTTTGTACTATGATGGATATAGATTCATGAGCAATCAAGTAGCAACATTTACCCGGCTTTCCCTGATATATGGTCATTGTTTAGCTGTTTTTAATCCATCATGTGTGAACTTTAACTTACTTTTTTTATCCATGAGAACACAAGACGACAAAATCAGTGCACAGAATTAGAAAAGGCTGGAAAAAAACGTGCTTGACCTAAGAACAGAGGAGTTTCAAAGCTCTTACCAAATTTCAGCACACTGTTTCTATGATACAGACACAAAGTAAAGTGCCCTTGTTCCAAAAACCACAAAAACTGGTCTGCCCTTATTCTACGTGAGTATGTTACAAACAGAAGTCCACAAACAAAAGGAAGGGGAAAAAAAACAAGAATCTAAGTATGGGTCCTCCTGAAGATGATTTGTGCTCCATACTGTGGCTGCAAGGTCACAGATTGAATGGGCGCGTGAACGTAAGAAGGCGACACCTCGAGAACAAATTGCCTGACCACCATGGCCAGAACAACCTTGGCCTCGGCCATGGCCAAGGTCTGGCCCACACAGATTCTGGGGCCGAGCCCGAACGGGACGAACGAGGCCAGGTGCTTTCGGGGCTCTGTGAATCTTGCTGGGTTGAACTCATCCGCGTCTTCGCCCCATATCTCAGGGTCGTGATGTACAGCAGTTAAGGCCAAGTAGAGCTGTGTTTCTGCTGGAATTTGAAGGTCTCCTAACTTCACATCTCTGCAGGTTTGCCTCATCAACATCACAGCAGGAGGGTACAGTCTGAGTGTTTCGCTCAATACCATCGTTACCTGTTCAAATTTTTCTCGAAAAAAAGGACAGAAGAACAATGTAACTTTGAGTGGACCAAAATATTGATCTTTCAATCAGAGTAAACTTTGGTGACCAAAAAAAACTCAGACTAGACTTTCGTAGATTAGGCCGATTGAGTGGTGAAATAGGTTGTTAGGAATATTTAAGCGAGCCAATGTCAATGGATTGTAGTGAGACTGTTCATAAAGTGAATTTAAAGCATTAGATTGACCCCGCTTAAAGAATGAGCCCTCTACGCGATACCTATATAATTAATAATGACCAAGTTTCCATGTATAATATAACTTGTGGGCACAAATGCAGGAAGAAAAATTAGTCTCCGTGTCATGTGCAATTTCCACTTATTGGTTAAGTACGACAATTTAAACATCTAACTTGGATATCGACAGAAGTACTTCATCACACACATCAGACTATTAAGTTACCACCATCTCATCCTTGTGCTGGTCCTGGGGATTTGATGATGGAGTTTTAAATATTAAGTTCTTCCATTTTAGAAGCTAGCCCAAGCTCGACAAGTGATGATTTTTCTTCATTTGACAGTAAACAACCAATGAAGAAAACTAAACGGGTCTACTGGTAGTAATTTAACTTACAATCTTGAGCTCGTTCAGATTCTCCGTAGCCGGAAGCCCGGTGTTCCCGCAAATGCGGATCACTTCTTCCCGGGCCTTGTCCTGCCATTCCTGGTGCTTCGCCAGAAGGAGAAGCGCCCAAGTGAGGAGCGTGGCCACTGTTTCTTTTCCCGCAAAGTAAAAGGTCTTGCATTCGTCTATGACTTCCTCAACTCCTAATCTTTCTTCTTCATGCGACAATGTTAGGAGAGCAAGGAGATTGGACGAATTTTCTAGTGATCTTGAGTTTTTCTCGATCAGCTTCCGGACCAAGTCGCGGGTTTCCTTTTCCAGTCTCCATCTCTCCCTGTTCTTCTGAGTCGGTAGGAACCTGTGTATCGCATGAAACGTGTGATTGTCCGATCTTCCATGGATATGAAAGATTCCAAGCCAAGCTAAGGAGATCAACCATGGCATGCTTTAAAAGTAGAAAGGCGATGATTCATGATTTGAGAAAAGACGCATCAATGAATCGTGTCTTTTTCCAGAAATGGATTCAAGAATTACCTATCGACTAACTATCAACCACAAGAGGAGATACTTGTTTCACTGCAAAGCCTACAAACTAATAGTATTGATGCGACATATGTTCTTTCCTTGGATACTATATGTACATGTATAAGAACTAAGACGTGTGCAGAGTAATGTGGTAATTGATTGAAATGGAGCAAGTTCAGTTAGACCTGAAGCCAGGAATATAGATACTTCGAATGGCATGAGTGAAGAGGTGCATTTGCTGCTCCTGCAAGGCGAATATGCGCTTGCCCTCTTCGAAGCTGCTTCCGAAAGCAGTCCTCGAGATGATGTCAGCCGAGAGTTCGTTGAGCTCCTTTAGCACCTCCACCTCGAATTTCTCTCTTCCTCCTCTTATCTCCTCCCACGTGTCCAGCATCTTGGCCGTGCTCGCGATGATTTCTGGGATCCAGCCCTATTCCAAATGAAAGAAAAAGGCATCGTGTGACATCCGTTCAGCAATTGACGCGGTGAACAAAACCACTCACAGACACGATTTTGAAAGAGAATTTGTGCCTTTTCTTTTTTATGGGAACCAGCAAGTCTTACAGATTTCATTGATAATACAACTGGTTACTGTTGGAATGCGCGGGGCCTCACGCCGTGGATGCTCTCTTAGGCAATTTGAAGAACAGTTGATCTTCGCCAAATTGCCAAGAACGGCACGGCAATTTGAAGAACATAAACGTAGCTTCTGCTTCGTTTACTTAGTGCCATTTGCCATCAACTTATAGATTGCATTTGGATAATTACCTCTTTTACCACAAAAAGGCACAATCGCTTGCTCCAAAAGCTTCGACCATCAAAGTTGTTACAACATTAGTTTTAAAGCTTTCATTTCTCATATTGCTGTGCAGTGTGTTGGGTTGTGCAGGACTAAAATGTTATGTTCATATATCACGTCGTATGTTGACACGGTAAGATGCAATGACTATTCGATAATTTACACCGTCTCCATACTCACCTTGACTCTCTCCATAGTGAAGGCCTGGTTGGCGATCCGCCGGTGAACGGCCCACTTCTCGCCCACCAGCCCGACAAGCCCTTGCCCGAACAGCAACCTGGCCTGCGGGTTGAACCGGACCCTTCCGTACGATCCGCCCGTGTTCATCAGGACCTCCTTGATCATGTCCGGGTCCGAGATGGCCAACCTGGGCGTCGACCCGAACCAATAAACAAAAGTCTTACCATACCTGAGGTTCCAGTGGTAGTAGAAAGGAGCCACCCTATGGAGGATCCTGTGGTCAAAGGGCACGGACTTCGACCGAGCCTCCGCGAACAGGCGCTTGACCTCCGCCGTGTTGCCGAGGATCGGACGGTAGCTGGGGCCCGGATGCCTTGCTCCGCGAAGCGGCGCTGTAGCCTTAGCGGGATCCATAGATTGGAGTATGTGAATTTTGAGAGGAGGATGAGAATCAGCAAGAGGACTGGAACGAGAAGCAATACCATCGTTGAGAGAGAGAGAGAGACGGCAATGGAGACTGACGAAGTTCACAAGGAGGAGTTGAATAACATGGAGTCTAGATTATGATATTTTCGCGACCGCGATCTAGAGTAGCAGAGCAAGTCGCGCGTCGTTATAGAGAGGAAAGGTCAAACTTGACGTCACGCTTTTCCAAATAATTTCATGGTTTTGAGACGAAATATATATATATATATATATATGTATATATGTATGTATGTATTGGGTCCTCCAGGCTACTTTTTAAACCTTGCAACAACAAAAATTTGCGTTTGTATTGATTGTGCATTACAACAGGAATACATGCTTTGTAAAGGACAAAATGTCTTTGTCAGGTCACTTGTTAAACACTGGTTTAAAGAAAATTTGAAGTTTTCGATGCGGTGCCTTTGATGTGTAGTGAATTGAAAACATGAGTATAATAGAGTCAATTTGTTTGCGAATAGCTCAGCATGGCTTCGATAATTACTTGAAATTGACTCGCCTATTTTCGGGTAGAGCTCAAGTTAGTCGAATATCTTAGTAAGTCGAGCTTGAGTTCGCTAATATTAAGCTCGACTCTATTATGGTCAAGTCAAGTTCGAGTAGTTTGAATTTCTATTTGAGTCTAGTTCGAGTCTAAATCGCGATACTCGATCGAGCTCAACTCGAGTTTCAGAGTATTGATATACGAGTTGAGCCGAGCCGAGCGGAGTCGAGCTTAGCATGTAATGATCTGAATCAACTTGATTACTCTCCTAAATGAAAATTAAAAACTTTCTTGATGAGATTTTTTATATTATCCGTGAAAATAGTGAGGGTTGACCTAAGCATGATAATGACATGGGAACAGAGTGGTGCAGTAAGTCGAAAAAACACGCATGCTATCACACATTTTGCAAAACTAGGGGACTGATTTGATTTTGTACTGAAGGAGCCACTAGAAATGGCCGAACCAACGCATTTATACCACTCATCTGTCCCATGTTTGAATGCCTTGTCTTGTATAGTCGCTCGCCTTAGACTATACCATTTCTGCCGACCTGTTGTAGAACTTCGAACATTTATCAATTTTTCAGATATCGACTCGGAAATGCTCGAGAAAGGTTCAGGTGCAATCGAGTAGCAACATTTACGCTACTTCCCATTATGGAAGAAATCCTGTTTTCAATTATCAACTCGAGAGAGGTCATTATTTAGCTTTTTCTAATTATGATATGTGAACTTTACCTTACAAAATAGACATTATGGAAGAAACCCTACTTCGGCTCGTCCTCCTTAGATCAATGGGGAGAAGAATGGAGGAGACATGATCATGGTCCATATCGTGAGAGAGAGAGAGAGATTAGGATAAAGATGGGAGAGGATAGGGGCTTTGTCGGGAGCGTTGGACACACTTTTACTTAAGATGAGATCGGGTTGGTCAAGAGATTATGAGATTACTAAAAGGGAACTCAAGTCTTAGCTCATCAATATGTCCAGTTGAACCCACCTTCACTCAAATGCTTAAGCCGATGAGTTACTGGTCAATTGAGATTATTAACTCTCCTGCACCACAATAATTATCCGATGTGAAACTTACCTAACACAACTCGTCCATGTATTTCAACTATTTCCTCTTCACATGTAAGCCCAGTATTAAGATATCATTCCAAGTCAACATGTGTCAACTTTAGTTTTTCTCAATAAAACAAACTTTTCTTGTCCTAAGTGCACATGTAAGTGATTAGAGATTCTATGAATGCAGGACAAGTATTTACACAGCATATAAGCGTTGATGCCTGGATGCAGCTAAACCTTGCTCCTAATTCTTTTGCGTCTTTATTGCTTGAGGTTCCGACTCGAGATGACTAGATGATGAAACTCTATATTTGCCATCCGAGGCAAACATCTCATGTCGAAATTCATATTGATTGCTTACAACATCTTTATTTTGTTGCACACAATTGTAAAACAAAATGATGGATAATTGCATAATCAGTTATCAAGACTTACATTCGGTTCTGAATCTTTTGAATAAACCAATACAATTCTAAATCCTTGAGTGAAAATGAATAAAATCCTTGACAAAAAAATATACAATAAAATCCTCCCAGCCAAGTCTCGCATAAATTATCTAATGTGGCATTCAAGTTATTACCCAAAGTCCTACCATTTGAAGTGAACAATTTTAAACGATTGTTTCTGATTTTTATGATTTTTTTGCTCTCTTTTTTGCAAATCATTTTCATCCTTTAGATCAGGGAAATTTACCAAAAAAGTCTTAAGGCTATTGAAGTTGTCAATTCACTCATAAACCTTTCAATTTGGCCAATTTAGTTCTAAATCTTTTAACGATTTGCTAATTCAATCCTAAATCTTTCAATTGTACCAATTTAGTCCCAAAATTTTTGATGATTTGCCAATTTAGTCCTTTCAATTGTATCAATTTAATCCTAAAACTTTTGATGATTTGCTAATTTAGTCATAAACCTTTTGTCGATTTATCAATTTAGTCCTTCCGATTAATTTTGGTAAAAAATTGTTAGCATTGAGGTTTAGTTTGCATCAATTGTTTTACGTGGCACAGTTGATGTTGACGTGAACGTTTTTTTTTATGAAAATTTAAGAATTTTTTATTCTTTTTTTCTCTAGCCCTAGGCCGGCGACCCTCGCTTGGTCCAGGCAAGGACGTCTTGGCTCTCACTGGCTACAGGTGAGGACCTCAGCATCATTGTCGGTCACAAGCGAGGACCACGGCCTCACCCAAATCTAGGCGAGGGCTGCAACGCCTCACCGGCCAATGCATTTGCGGTCACCGGCTTAAGGTTGGAAAAAAAAGAAAATAAAAAAATTCATAAAAATTTTGAAATTTGTTCAAGTCAGCCTTGGCATGCCTTGTAGGATCGCCAGAGCTAATTACACCACCACATCAGCTATTTTCGGCCAAAATTTATTGGAACAACTAAATTGGCAAATCGTTAAAAGTTATAGAACTTAATTGAAACAATTATAAAGTTTAGGATCAAATTGACAAATCGTCAAAAGGTTTAGGATTAAATTGGTCAAATTAAAATGTACAGTACTGAATTGGTACAAATCAATAGGTTTAGAATTTTTTTGGTAATTTTTCTCTCTGGATCATCTTCAATCTCTGGATTGTCATGGCTTTTCACCTTCGTGCACTTGAAGCCACCATCGAACTCCACCCACTACGGTCTCCAAGCATTTGATTGAAGGTCTATGACCTCGGATCCCAACGTCTGTCACCTCAGAAAAATCTCAAATCTGATGTCGACGAAGGTCCAGATCTTAGAGAGAGAGAGAGAGAGAGAGAGAGAGAGAGACGAACAGAGGAGAGGGGTGGCGAGGGTGCGGCGATGCAGCGATTATCACCAATTCCAGCACATCCCATTGCTCCGAAACCGTAACTGGGCAACTAGACACGCCGTCATCATCGCCGCGGTCGCAGCAAGCAATTGCGCGGCGAAGAACCAACCAACGGGGGAGCACCTAAAGCTTAGACTTGGCCATACTCGCGCTCAGCGGCATGCTTTTCCAATTCAGCTCAGGCCACGATGGGGATCCAAGCCATTCGAGATCTCCAAGTTGAGCTCGCTTTCGCTGGCTGTCGGCTTGCCGTCTAATTCGCGGCGGCTTCTCCACAAAGCAAGAAACAAAGCGATCCGTAAGCACAAAAGATGGTGAGCAGTAATCAGAAAAATAACCAAGGGTGAAAAAAGAAAGGAAGAAAGATGAAAAATATTTCAAAAAATTTAGTAAATAATCAAGCTTCGTTCTCACTCAGTTCAAGTAATTACACTCCAGAAGATATCATGACAACAAAAACCAATCCTTTAATAAAAAGAAGGAACGCACTACGACTACCACACCAAGGACAGCAAGTCCCAAACCCAGAGTCAAACCACGCGAAGCAAAGCAAGTCAACTCCGACCAATCCGCAGCATTTTCCAAAGAAACTCACATACCCACGTTCCCAAATCCAAAAAGAATCGACGCTGCAAGAGCGCGAACCACAACCCACGATCACGCTGAAAATGAATCCGAACCTGGAGATCCGATATCGAAGCGATCCGGGCGCCGGGAGCGGCGCCGAAGAGGCCGCGGGGGTACAGGAAAGCGAGCGCGCAGCCGAGCAGGACCCCGACGGCGATGGCCGCGGCGATGCGAGATCCGCGGAACAGTTGACCCTTGTCCCGCATCAGCGACCCGTCCCTGCGGACCGCCATGGTTGACCTCGCCCGGGCTGTAGGGTACGCGCGCTCGGGGGAAACGACGATCTGGGTTATCTTCACAGCATGAGAATCTGCAGCTGCGGATCACGCGAAGCTCGAAATTGGGTTCGTGCGGGGGAGCGAAATCGGAAGCGCGGCGACTCGGTCTCGCGCTCCGAGACTTCGCCACGAGCTTGAAGATGGGAGGGAGGGAGGATCTGGAGAAGAAGAAGGAGAAGAAGAAGAAGGTCCTTAAAAGTCGGCGTCAGCGTATAGTTCTTGAGCGAGGGAGGGGCCCACCACGGCCGAGAGGCTGATGACGTGGCTTGTTGACTTTTCACTTTCGAAACTTCGCCGTTGATTGTCGTTAGGTACGTTCATGCCGAGATCGGAAACATTAGGAGGTCAATTGTCAATTATTGTAATGCATTCCGAT
This sequence comes from Syzygium grande, assembly GCA_024733475.1. NCBI lineage: Eukaryota > Viridiplantae > Streptophyta > Magnoliopsida > Myrtales > Myrtaceae > Syzygium > Syzygium grande. Next base: position 10,551,985 of record JAMXDD010000006.1, read on the forward strand.
TAAATATTGGAGAGTGATCGAATGCCGACTTATAGTCCATCACAAATGGTTCCTGAATTTTACCCGATATACAATATGATCTCTAAATTTTAAATTTATTTAATATAATTTATGAATTTTTATTCAATTTAGTCCCTGGATCATATGAGAATATTCAATTTTGTTCTTCCATTAATTCAAGTTCAGGGATAACATTGAATATTTTCACACAGTTTAGGAATTAAATTGAACGTGTACCAAGAATCACATTTAACAAATTAAAATTTTAGAGACAATATTGCACATTAAACTAAAATTCAATAATCACATTGCCTATTAAGTAAAAGCTTGGGATCATTGATGTCATTATCATTTTATACCATCTTTGCAGACCGATTTTAGTACTTCGCAAAAATATTTATTATTGTTCAGTTATCTGCTCGAAAATGTTTTTCGCAGTATGATGGAGATAGATTCATGAGCAATCAAGTAGCAACATTTACCCGGCTTTCCCTGATATATGGTCATTGTTTAGCTGTTTTTAATCATCATGTGTGAACTTCAACTTACTTTTTTTGTCCATGAGAACACAAGACGACAAAATCAGTGCACAGAATTAGAAAAAGGCTGGAAAAAAACGTGCTTGACCTAAGAACAGAGGAGTTTCAAAGCACTTACCAAATTTCAGCACACTGTTTCTATGATACAGACACAAAGTAAAGTGCCCAAGTGCCCTTGTTCCAAAAACCATAAAAACTGGTCTGCCCTTATTCTGCGTGAGTATGTTACAAACAGAAGTCCACAAACAAAAGGAAGGGGAAAAAAAACAAGAATCTAAGTATGGGTCCTCCTGAAGATGATTTGTGCTCCATACTGTGGCTGCAAGGTCACAAAAGGCATGGGCGCATGAACGTAAGAAGGCGACACCTCGAGAACAAATTGCCTGACCACCATGGCCAGAACAACCTTGGCCTCGGCCATGGCCAAGGTCTGGCCCACACAGATTCTGGGGCCGAGCCCGAACGGGACGAACGAGGCCAGGTGCTTTCGGGGCTCTGTGAATCTTGCTGGGTTGAACTCATCCGCGTCTTCGCCCCATATCTCAGGGTCGTGATGTACAGCAGTTAAGACCAAGTGGAGCTGTGTTTCTGCTGGAATTTGAAGGTCTCCTAACTTCACATCTCTGCAGGATTGCCTCATCAAGTTCGCAGCAGGAGGGTACAGTCTGAGTGTTTCGCTCAATACCATCGTTACCTGTTCAAATTTTTCTCGAAAAAAGGACAGAAGAACAACGTAACTTTGAGTGGACCAAAATGTTGATCTTTCAATCAGAGTAAACTTTGGTGACCAAAAAAAAATCAGACTGGACTTTCATAGATTAGGCCGATTGAGTGATGAAATAGGTTGTTAGGAATATTTAAGCGAGCCAATGTCAATGGATTGTAGTGAGACTGTTCATAAAGTGAATTTAAAGCATTAGATTGACCCCGCTTAAAGCATGAGCCCGCTACTCGATACCTATATAATTAATAATGACCAAGTTTCCATGTATAATATAACTTGTGGGCACAAATGCAGGAAGAAAAATTAGTCTCCGTGTCATGTGCAATTTCCACTTATTGGTTAAGTACGACAATTTAAACATCTAACTTGGATATCGACAGAAGTACTTCATCACACACATCAGACTATTAAGTTACCACCATCTCATCCTTGTGCTGGTCCTGGGGATTTGATGATGGAGTTTTAAATATTAAGTTCTTCCATTTTAGAAGCTAGCCCAAGCTCGACAAGTGATGATTTTTCTTCATTTGACAGTAAACAACCAATGAAGAAAACTAAACGGGTCTACTGGTAGTAATTTAACTTACAATCTTGAGCTCGTTCAGATTCTCCGTAGCCGGAAGCCCGGTGTTCCCGCAAATGCGGATCACTTCTTCCCGGGCCTTGTCCTGCCATTCCTGGTGCTTCGCCAGAAGGAGAAGCGCCCAAGTGAGGAGCGTGGCCACTGTTTCTTTTCCCGCAAAGTAAAAGGTCTTGCATTCGTCTATGACTTCCTCAACTCCTAATCTTTCTTCTTCATGCGACAATGTTAGGAGAGCAAGGAGATTGGACGAATTTTCTAGTGATCTTGAGTTTTTCTCGATCAGTTTCGGACCAAGTCGCGGGTTTCCTTTTCCAGTCTCCATCTCTCCCTGTTCTTCTGAGTCGGTAGGAACCTGTGTATCGCATGAAACGTGTGATTGTCCGATCTTCCATGGATATGAAAGATTCCAAGCCAAGCTAAGGAGATCAACCATGGCATGCTTTAAAAGTAGAAAGGCGATGATTCATGATTTGAGAAAAGACGCATCAATGAATCGTGTCTTTTTCCAGAAATGGAATCAAGAATTACCTATCGACTAACTATCAACCACAAGAGGAGATACTTGTTTCACCGCAAAGCCTACAAACTAATAGTATTGATGCGACATATGTTCTTTCCTTGGATACTATATGTACATGTATAAGAACTAAGACATGTGCAGAGTAATGTGGTAATTGATTGAAATGGAGCAAGTTCAGTTAGACCTGAAGCCAGGAATATAGATACTTCGAATGGCTTGAGTGAAGAGGTGCATTTGCTGCTCCTGCAAGGCGAATATGCGCTTGCCCTCTTCGAAGCTGCTTCCGAAAGCAGTCCTCGAGATGGTGTCAGCCGAGAGTTCGTTGAGCTCCTTTTGCACCTCCACCTCGAATTTCTCTCTTCCTCCTCTTATCTCCTCCCACGTGTCCAGCATCTTGGCCGTGCTCGCGATGATTTCTGGGATCCAGCCCTATTCCAAATGAAAGAAAAAGGCATCGTGTGACATCCGTTCAGCAATTGACGCGGTGAACAAAACCACTCACAGACACGATTTTGAATGAGAATTTGTGCCTTTTCTTTTTTATGGGAACCAGCAAGTCTTACAGATTTCATTGATAATACAACTGGTTACTGTTGGAATGCGCGGGGCCTCACGCCGTGGATGCTCTCTTAGGCAATTTGAAGAACAGTTGATCTTCGCCAAATTGCCAAGAACGGTACGGCAATTTGAAGAACATAAACGTAGCTTCTGCTTCGTTTACTTACTGCCATTTGCCATCAAACTTATAGATTGCATTTGGATGATTACCTCTTTTACCACAAAAAGGCACAATCGCTTGCTCCAAAAGCTTCGACCATCAGAGTTGTTACAACATTAGTTTTAAAGCTTTCATTTTTCATATTACTGTGCAGTGTGTTGGGTTGTGCAGGACTAAAATGTTATGTTCATATATCACGTCGTATGTTGACACGGTAAGATGCAATGACTATTCGATAATTTACACCGGCTCCATACTCACCTTGACTCTCTCCATAGTGAAGGCCCGGTTGGCGATCCGCCGGTGAACGGCCCACTTCTCGCCCACCAGCCCGGAAAGCCCTTGCCCGAACAGCAACCTGGCCTGCGGGTTGAACCGGACCATTCCGTACGACCCGCCGCCCGTGTTCATCAGGACCTCCTTGATCATGTCCGGGTCCGAGATGGCCAACCTGGGCGTCGACCCGAACCAATAAACAAAAGTCTCACCATACCTGAGGTTCCAGTGGTAGTAGAAAGGAGACACCCTGTGGAGGATCCTGTGGTCGAAGGGCACGGACTTCGACCGAGCCTCCGCGAACAGGCGCTTGACCTCCGCCGTGTTGCCGAGGATCGGACGGTAGCTGGGGCCCCGGATGCCTTGTTCCGCGAAGCGGCGCTGTAGCCTTAGCGGGATCCATAGATTGGAGTATGTGAATTTTGAGAGGAGGATGAGAATCAGCAAGAGGACTGGAACGAGAAGCAATACCATCGTTGAGAGAGAGAGAGACGGCAATGGAGACTGACGAAGTTCACAAGGAGGAGTTGAATAACATGGAGTCTAGATTGTGATATTTTCGCGACCGTGATCTAGAGGAGCAGAGCAAGTTGCGCGTCGTTATAGACAGCAAAGGTCAAACTTGATGTCTCGCTTTTCCAAATAATTTCATGGTTTTGAGACGAAATATATATATGTATATATGTATGTATGTATTGGGTCCTCCAGGCTACTTTTTAAACCTTGCAACAACAAAAATTTGCGTTTGTATTGATTGTGCATTACAACAGGAATACATGCTTTGTAAAGGACAAAATGTCTTTGTCAGGTCACTTGTTAAACACTGGTTTAAAGAAAATTTGAAGTTTTCGATGCGGTGCCTTTGATGCGTAGTGAATTGAAAACATGAGTATAATAGAGTCAATTTGTTTGCGAATAGCTCAGCATGGCTTCGATGATTACTTGAAATTGACTCGCCTATTTTAGCGGTAGAGCTCAAGTTAGTCGAATATCTTAGTAAGTCGAGCTTGAGTTCGCTAATATTAAGCTCGACTCTATTATGGTCGAGTCAAGTTCGAGTAGTTTGAATTTCTATTTGAGTCTAGTTCGAGTCTAAATCGCGATACTCGATCGAGCTCAACTCGAGTTTCAGAGTATCGATATACGAGTTGAGCCGAGCCGAGCTGAGTCGAGCTTAGCATGTAATGATCTGAATCAACTTGATTACTCCCCTAAATGAAAATTAAAAACTTTCTTGACGAGATTTTTTACAAAATAGTGAGGGTTGACCTAAGCATGATAATGACATGGGAACAGAGTGGTGCAGTAAGTCGAAAAAACACGCATGCTATCACACATTTTGCAAAACTAGGGGACTGATTCGATTTTGTATTGAAGGAGCCACTAGAAATGGCCGAACCAACGCATTTATACCACTCATCTGTCCCATGTTTGAATGCCTTGTCTTGTATAGTCGCTCGCCTTAGACTATACCATTTCTGCCGACCTGCTGTAGAACTTCGAACATTTATCAATTTTTCAGATATCGACTCGGAAATGCTCGAGAAAGGTTCAGGTGCAATCGAGTAGCAACATTTACGCTACTTCCCATTATGGAAGAAATCCTGTTTTCAATTATCAACTCGAGAGAGGTCATTATTTAGCTTTTTCTAATTATGATATGTGAACTTTACCTTACAAAATAGACATTATGGAAGAAACCCTACTTCGGCTCGACCTCCTTAGATCAATGGGGAGAAGAATGGAGGAGACATGATCATGGTCCATATCGTGAGAGAGAGAGAGAGATTAGGATAAAGATGGGAGAGGATAGGGGCTTTGTCGGGAGCGTTGGACGCACCTTTACTTAAGATGAGATCGGGTTGGTCAAGAGATTATGAGATTACTAAAAGGGAACTCAAGTCTTAGCTCATCAATATGTCCAGTTGAACCCACCTTCACTCAAATGCTTAAGCCGATGAGTTACTGGTCAATTGAGATTATTAACTCTCCTGCACCACAATAATTATCCGATGTGAAACTTACCTAACACAACTCGTCCATGTATTTTAACTATTTCCTCTTCACATGTAAGCCCAGTATTAAGATATCATTCCAAGTCAACATGTGTCAACTTTAGTTTTTCTAAATAAAACAAACTTTTCTTATCCTAAGTGCACATGTAAGTGATTAAAGATTCTATGAATGCAGGACAAGTATTTACACAGCATATAAGCGTTGATGCCTGGATGCAGCTAAACCTTGCTCCTAATTCTTTTTCGTCTTTGTTACTTAAGGTTCCGACTCGAGATGACTAGATGATGAAACTCTATATTTGCCATCCGAGGCAAAAATCTCATGTCGAAATTCATATTGATTGCTTACAACATCTTGATTTTGTTGCACACAATTGTAAAACAAAATGATGGATAATTGCACAATCAGTTATCAAGACTTACATTCGGTTCTGAATCTTTTGAATAAACCAATACAATTCTAAATCCTTGAGTGAAAATGAATAAAATCCTTGACAAAAAAATATACAATAAAATCCTCCCGGCCAAGTCTCGCATAAATTATCTAACGTGGCATTCAAGTTATTACCCAAAGTCCTACCATTTGAAGTGAACAATTTTAAACGATTGTTTCTGATTTTTATGATTTTTTTTCCTTTCTTTTTTGCAACTCACTTTCATCCTTTAGATCAGAGAAAATTACCAAAAAAAGTCTTAAGGCTATTGAAGTTGTCAATTCAGTCATAAACCTTTCAATTTGGCCAATTTAGTTCTAAATCTTTTAACGATTTGCTAATTCAATCCTAAATCTTTCAATTGTACCAATTTAGTCCCAAAATTTTTGATGATTTGCCAATTTAGTCCTTTCAATTGTATCAATTTAATCCTAAAACTTTTGATGATTTGCTAATTTAGTCATAAACCTTTTGTCGATTTATCAATTTAGTCCTTCCGATTAATTTTGGTAAAAAATTGTTAGCATTGAGGTTTAGTTTGCATCGGTTGTTTTACGTGGCACAGTTGATGTTGACGTGAACGTTTTTTTTTTGAAAATTTAAGCATTTTTTATTCTTTTTTTCTCTAGCCCTAGGCCGGCGACCCTCGCTTGGTCCAGGCAAGGACGTCTTGGCTCTCACTGGCTACAGGTGAGGACCTCAGCATCATTGTCGGTCACAAGCGAGGACCACGGCCTCACCCAAATCTAGGCGAGGGCTGCAACGCTCTCACTGGCCAACAGACGAGGGTCGCTGGCTTAAGGTTGGAAAAAAAAGAAAATAAAAAAATTCATAAAAATTTTGAAATTTGTTCAAGTCAGCCTTGGCATGCCTTGTAGGATCGCCAGAGCTAATTACACCACCACATCAGCTATTTTCGGCCAAAATTTATTGGAACAACTAAATTGGCAAATCGTTAAAAGTTCTAGAACTTAATTGAAACAATTATAAAGTTTAGGATCAAATTGACAAATCGTCAAAAGGTTTAGGATTAAATTGGCTAAATTAAAATGTACAGAACTGAATTGGTACAAATTCAATAGGTTTAGAATTTTTCGGTAATTTCTCTCTCTGGATCATCTTCAATCTCTGGATTGTCATGGCTTTTCACCTTCGTGCACTTGAAGCCACCATCGAACTCCACCCACTACGGTCTCCAAGCATTTGATTGAAGGTCTATGACCTCGGATCCCAACGTCTGTCACCTCAGAAAAATCTCAAATCTGATGTCGACGAAGGTCCAGATCTTAGAGAGAGAGAGAGAGAGACGAACAGAGGAGAGGGGTGGCGAGGGTGCGGCGGTGCAGCGATCATCACCAATTCCAGCACATCCCATTGCTCCGAAACCGTAACTGGGCAACTAGACACGCCGTCATCATCGCCGCGGTCGCAGCAAGCAATTGCACGGCGAAGAACCAACCAATGGGGGAGCACCTAAAGCTTAGACTTGGCCATACTCGCGCTCAGGGGCATGCTTTTCCGATTAAGCTCAGGCCACGATGGGGATCCAAGCCATTCGAGATCTCCAAGTTGAGCTCGCTTTCGCTAGCTGTCGGCTTGCCGTCTAACTCGCGGCGGCTTCTCCACAAAGCAAGAAACAAAGCGATCGGTAAGCACAAAAGATGGTGAGCAGTAATCAGAAAAATAACCAAGGGTGAAAAAAGAAAGAAAGAAAGATGAAAAAAATTTCAAAAATTTAGTAAAACAGCGTGGTTTCGTTTTAAATGGTCCACCTCACATGGCCATCCGTAACATGTAGGATGGTCAGTGATAACTAGGACTATTGCTACCAAAACTTTCAAACGATAGATATGATTTTGCAAGCACACCCATTTGCTAATTACATGATCCTCAGGTATCCAATTCTTTTGAGTCTTTTATACATGACAACACAAGACAACAACATATTAGTGCACAAACTAGAAAAACCTGAAAAAAAGGTGCTTGACTTGGAACGAAGGAGTTACAAAGCTCTACCAAATTTCAGCACGTTATTTTTACGATATAGACACAGTATAAAGTTTCTACTATCCAAAAACCACATGATATTGTCTTCCCTCAGACTATGCGACCATGTGACAAACAGAAGTCCACAAACAAAAGGAAGAAAAATGAACCAGAATCAAATATGAGTCCTCCTAAAGATGAGTGGCGCTCCATACTGAGGCTGCGTGGTCACATGAAGCGTCGGAGCATGAACATAAGAAGGCGACACCTCGAAAGCAAATCGCCTGACCAGCATGGCCAGAACAACCTTGGCCTCGACCATGGCCAAGTTCTGGCCCGCGCAGATTTTGGGGCCGAGGCCAAACGAGAGGAATGAGCCCAGGTGCTTTCGGGGCTTTGTGAATCTCGCCGGGTTGAACTCATCCGCATCTTCGCCCCATATCTCGGGGTCGTGATGCACAGCAATGAAGGCCAAGTAGAGCTCTGTTTCTGCTGGAATTTGAAGGCCCCCTAGCTGCACATCTTTACAGGTTTGCCTCGTCACCGTCACAGCAGGAGGGTACAGTCTGAGTGTTTCATTCAATACCATCGTCACCTGTTCAAATTTTCTCAAAAAAAAAAAAGGATAGAAGAAAAATGTAAGTTTGAGTGGAACCAAAATGATAATTTTCAATCAGACTAAACTTTCAAAAATTATGCGGATGGAGCGGTGAAATAGGTCGTTAGGAAAATTAGGCAGTTTGCTTGTTCATATAATGAATTTAAAACATTACATTGACCCTGCTTAAATAATAAGCCTGTTAGGCAGTACCTAGATAATTAATCAGGACCGAGTCTCCGTGTATAATATATATTGCAGACACGAAGAAATATTAGTCTCCATGTCATGTACAATATCTTGTTAACAGGCACGTGAGACGATTTAAACTTCTTACTTGAATGTGCACACAAGTTCTTCATTACACACATCAGACTATTGAGTTACCACCATCTCATCCTTGGATTGGTCCTGGGGATTTGATAATGGAGTTTCAAACCTTTTCTTCTATTTAAGAAGCTAGCCCAAGCTCGACAAACGATGATTTTTCTTTATGAGACAGTAGACAACCAATGAAGATAACTAAACGGGTCTATTTGTAGTAAAGTCATCAGTGAGGAATAGCGATAAACTTACAATCTTGAGCTCGTTCAGATTTTCCGCGGCCGGAAGCCCGGTTTCCGTGCAGACACGGATCACTTCTTCCCGGGCCTCGTCCTGCCATTCCTGGTGCTTCGCCAGAAGGAGAAGCGCCCAAGTGAGGAGCACGGCGGTCGTTTCTTTTCCCGCAAAGTAAAAAGTCTTGCATTCGTCTATAACTTCCTCCACTCCTAATCTTTCTTCTCCGTAGGATGATGTTAGGAAAGCGAGAAAATTGGACAAATTCTCTCTTGATTTCAAGTTGTTCTCGATCAGCTTCTGGACGGAGTGGCGGATTTCCTTCTCTAGTCTCCATCTCTCCCGATTCTTCTGAGTCGGTAGGAACCTGTGTATTATATGAAACATGCGAATCGTCTAATCTTCCATGAATATGAAGACTCCAGGCAGAGCTAGAGAGATTAACCACGACTGCTCTAAAAGTAGAAAGGTAAAGATTCATGATTAATCGCAAGACACATCATTCAATCGTGTCTTTAACCAGAAATAAGATCAAGAATTGCTGATCGACTAACTATCAACCAAGAGTGGAGATACTTGTTTCACTGCAAAGTGTACAAACAAATAGAAATGATGCAACATACGTTTCTATTCCTTAGATACTATTTGTACATATATAAGAACTAACCATGTGAGTAGAGTAAATTTGTTTATTGATTGAAATGGAGCAAGTTTAATTAGACCTGAAGCCAGGAATGTAAATGTTCTGGTGGGCTTCAGTGAAGAGGTGCATCTGCTGCTCCTGCAAGGCGAATATGCGCTTGCCCTCTTCGAAGCTGCTTCCGAAAGCAGTCCTCGAGATGATGTCGGCCGAGAGTCTGTGGAGCTCCTTCAGCACCTCCACCTCGAATTCCTCTCTTCCTCCTCGAGTCTTCTCCCACATGTCCAGCATCTTGGCCGTACTCGCCACGATCTCCGGGATCCAACCCTACTCAAAATGAAAGGAAACGCATTATGTGAAGTCTGTCCAGCGATAGACGGGATGAAGAAAACCATTCACAGTGCAAAGATTTTGAATGAGAATCGGTGCTTTTCCTTTTTTATGGGAACCGGCGAGTCTTCCAGATTGCTTGTAAACAAAACTGATTACTGCAAGAATACGTTGCCCTTACGTTGCGGATGCTCTTTGGCAATTTGAAGAACGGTTGATCTATGCCAAATTACCAAGGACTGTACGGCAATTTACAGAACATAAAACTAGCTTCCGCTTGGTTTACTCACTGCCATTTACCATCCCTTTCAAATTGCATTTGCATAATTACCTCTTTTACCACAGAATCTTTTGCTCCAAAGCTTCAACTGTCAGAGTTGCAATGTTAATATAAAGCTTTCATTTTTCTGTTTGAAAACATATCCTGAATTTGAACCCATAAAGGAAACTCGATCCAAGAAGTCCTAATTTGAGTAGGGTTTTTAAAGGGGTTCCTATTTTGGAATAAACTCTTTCCAATATAAGAAGTGGGTCTTCTTCATGAATAGCATTCAAGAGGAGCTTTTGGTGTTCAAGCTATTATATCATCTGGTAAGATTTGTGAATTCCTTTGTGTCCACGAGGAATTATTAGGGCAAAATAATGTGTGAGTTATTAGTTATAATTAGGAGTTGGGAAATATTGTGAGCATTTAAGTAACTTGAGTGTGGTTATAATTTTTGTTGTGTCACTTAATCTATAATTGAATTATATGCTACACTCCTGTAGGGTAGGTCCCACCAATTGAACCATCCCGCGGTGGAATCATCTTCGTAGTTGTGTGTTCGATCTCCTCACTAGTATGGATGCAATGAGGGGTTTCGCTTTATCTACGGTACATGAGTTGTGTTTGCAAATCTTTATGGAGCGGTTAAAGGTGCAAGTAAAATTAGTGTCGTGATAAGGTCCACGGTTATGGCAAAGTTCAAACATGGCTTGGACTTGGAAGATCTTTTTGGCGGTTGACCCATCAGGTGTTGTGGGAAGAGGAGTGACAAAGTTTAGATTCTAACGAAGCCATTGTAACTTGATTTAAACGTTGAGCCAACGTGGAGATTGTTTAAAATAAGTTTTAAGTTTGAACCCTTAAAGAAAATTCAATTCAAGTAGGACTATTAATTTGAGTAGATTTCCTAATTGAATGGTTTTCTAGTTTGAGTGGTTTCCTAAAGGAGCTTCCTATGTTGGATCCCAAACTTTTCTATATAAGAAGTGGGTCTGCTTGGTGAATTGCACCCAAGAAGACCTTTTGGTGTTCAAGTTAATAAATCTCTCGGCAAGATTGTAAATTTGTTTTTGAGATTATAAAAGCTAAACACCATATGAATTATTAGGTGTAATTGGAGGCTAGAAAATAGTGAGATTGTTTGCGTGGCTCGAATATAGTTCTACTCTCTATTGTGTCACTGGAGTTATAGTGGAATGTGATGCTTTCCTTGTAGACTAGGTCCCACCAATCGAACGACATAAATCCGAAATCCGATTTATTTTATTGTTTGATTGTTTATTTTTCGCAACATTTCATATTACTGTACAATGTGTTGGGCTGCACAGGACTAAGATATTATGCTCATAAATCACGTCAAACAATGGCATGGTATGCATGTGATGACAATTTGATAATTTTTACTACCTCCAGAACTCACCTTGACTCTCTCCATAGTGAAGGCCCGGTTAGCAATCCGCCGGTGAATGGCCCACTTCTCACCCACCAGCCCAAGGAGGCCTTGCCCGAACAGCTCCCGGGCCTGCGGGTTGAACTCGATTTGGTCGTACGACCCACCCGTATTCATCAGGACCTCCTTGATCATGTCCGGATCAGAGATGGCCAACCTGGGCGTCGACCCGAACCAATAAACAAAAGTCTTCCCATACTTGAGGGACCAGTGGTAGTAGAAAGGAACCACCCTGTGGAGGATCCTGTGGTCAAACGGCACGGGCTTTGACTGAGCCTCCGCGAATAGGCGATTGATCTCTGCCGTGTTGCCAAGGATAGGACGGTAGCCGGGGCCCCGGACGCCTTGCTCTGTGAAGCGGCGCTGTAGCTTTAGCGGGATACATAGATTGGAGTACGTGAATTTTGAGAGGAGGATGAGGATTAGCAAGAGGACTGGAACGAGAAGCAATAGCATGGTTGGAGGGGGGGGGGGGGTGGAGAACGAGGAAGTTCGCGAGGAGTTAAGAAATATTTGGTCTGGAGGAGTGGGGCAAGCTGTGCACAATTAAACAGAGGTTAGGTCACACTTTGGTGTTATGCTTCTCCAAATAATTTCGTGGTTTTGCAATGAAAAATATAATAATATATTGAGGTCTTACTATCGAGTGCTTTCAGGGCACTTCATAGTCATATCTAATAAAGAAATATTAGCATTTACAATGTATTGATTGTATATAAGATAAAAAAAATTATGTTTTGTAAACGACAAAGGCTGTTTAACGGGGCACTTCTTAAACACCCTGTAACAAAAGCTTGTGGCTTTTTATACATTTTCTTGCTTGGGTTACGGGTGATCAATTGGAAATAGGGGTGTAACCAAGTCAAGCAACTTATGAATAGCTCAGACTTCACTCGATGAATGATGATTTCTCGAGATCGGCTCGCCTAATTCGAGTTGAGCTTGAGCTCGCTAATCTGAAGCTCGACAACCTTCCCAACCTAATCAAAAGTATTCATTTTAACTTTTGAAAAATGCTCCATAATTACAAAAAGTGACTTGGAAGTAGTTAAAATTACATGGTGTACCCACACAAACAAACAGATAGACATATATGTATGTATGTATGTATGTATGTATGTATGTATGTATGTAGGAAGTTAACTAATTGAGCTTGATAAGCTCGAGCTTGATCTCAAGTTTATATATCACTCTATTAAACCAAGAAGAACATGAGTATTTGCAACTTCTATCTGAGTCAAATTTGAGCCAATATTTTAGAGTCGAGTATCAAGCACCGATTCACGAATCGTGTGGAGCTCAAACTTGGCATGGTATCGACTTGATTCAAATCAGTTACACCCCTAGTTGGAATCTATATTATTCTACTATGAGTAAGAGTTATAACAAAAGAGGCAGTGAGATGGTTTTCAAGAACTCTCATTTTTCGATATTGGAAAAATGACACAAATAATCTCTGAGTTATAACCCGATGTACAATATGATTTCAAAACTTTTAATTTGTTCAATATGATCTCGAGCTTTAAATCTAATGTGCAATGTGATCATTGAACTTTTAACTTGTTCAATATGGTCCTTAAAGTTTTGGTACATGCTCAATTTAATTTCTAGACTATATGAAAATGTTCGGTATTGTCCCCGATATTAAATTGATGAAAAAATAACATTGAGCATTTTCATATACTTGACAGACTATCAAAAATCCACGAACCTCATTGAATAACTATCAAAAGTCCACGGATCACATTGAACAAATTAAAAGTTCATAGACCATATTGCGAATCAAAGCTAAAAATTATGAATCACATTAAATAAATTAAAAATCCAAGAATCACATTACACAAAATCCAAAAACTACATGTGCCATTATTACTTCTTAATTAAAGTCCTGAACCTCGCATTGCCAATGAAAGAGGGTTGAGTGCATGCGAGGCTGATGGTGAGGGTTGAGTATATATATATGAGCGCAGTATTTCTTATAAGGAGAATATATATATATATTATAGGATGAGTAAGAGCGATGACAATTGACAAAAGAGGTAGCAAGACAAAAAAAAAATAATTGAAATGGGTTTTCAAGATCTCGTATCTTTCGGAATTGAAGTCTTGAAACAGAATCGAGCGCCTACTGGGTTGATTGTGAGTGTTCACCTACGCTTGATAATCATATGGAAAAAGAAAGAAAAATTACAAATAGATAGTTTCTTTGGGGTTAATGCTTAAAAGGAAAATGAGAAGGCGACAAAGCAATTAATCCTTCCTTAGAGATTTCTACCACAAGTTTTCTCGAAAACGCCGGACACGTTGTTTGTCCGGTTTCCCAAGAAAATTGTGAGTCTGCACGTCAGGTGGATCCTTTTAAATTAATAAAATCAAAAAATCAAAATAAAAAAAATTAAGAAAATAGGAGAGATATATACTAGAAACGTCTTCAATATAAAATATCTTTATGTAAGCGTTAAAAAAAATATTTTAGACATCTTTATAATAAGTTCTGTACGCAACCTTAATAAGCTCTACCTTTGATTCATTTTTTTTGGCTGTTCGGATTGCAATTATGAGCTAGTGAACGTTAAACCTTCGCAATCCTAGTGGATGATTTTTATGCCTCAAATCGACTTATGCAGGAGACTGGTGGTGGTCGCAATATGGAGTATTTGCTTTAAATCCCCGTTCTCATCCTTTATCCATAAAAAGAAATTAAATAGATATATTTTTTTTTTTAGAAACTTGATGTTTCTTTTGGTACAGTAAGTGTATCTTGTCAGGTTCAAATGTATTTACAATTTGGGTTGATCATGTAAGGTGTAAACAAAAGAACAAGGAAAAAAAAAATGGGAAGTTAAAGATTGGCTTGTATTTCGATTTGTTACAATCCATAATTTGTTTTTTTAATTTCCTCCGGTGACCTAAAACATATGCTGAAACAAACTGTGTGAAGCTGCCTTCAGTAAGAGTGCATCAGATTTGTGTTGGTAAGGAAAGACGAGTCACGGAGCTAAGAAATGAGGATGTTGGAGGAGTTGTCTTCATCAGTTTGTCATCGTGCGCTTGAATATTTTCACACGTGAATCGTTTCTTCCTTAAAAATCAAACCGTTTAAAGCGCGAATAATAACCATTCTGTTTTTTATTTTTTATTTTTTTGTTCGCTTTTAACAGGGTTAGGAATCAAAATCCGTTTGGTAACGCAATTTCATTTTTCTATTTTTAAAATAAATTTTTACTCCGTAAATATGTTTGGAATAGAAATCAAAAGTAAAAATATATACCTTTTTTTTTTTCGAACAAAAATGAAAAATAAAAACTTTTCTAATCGCCGCTCTCACTACTAGCCACCGCCCCACCCACCACTCCTCGCCGTCGCCGCCGGCCGCCCTCCCACCACCGTCGTCCGTTGTTGTCGTTCACCACCGTCCTCCGTCTCTAGGCCGCCTCCCACGGCCTCTCAATGCCGCGCCACCACCACTCGCCGGTGGCCATCCACCGCCGCCTACCATTTGTCATCCATCGCCATTGCTCGACACCGCTTCGCCCCGACCATTGGTTCTTTGTTGTCCACCGCCATTCACCACTACCCGCTGGCCACCTTCTATTGTCCTTTGCCGGTTGCCTCCTCCTGTCGTCCGTCCGCGCCGCCCAATCTTGCCGCCGTCGGCCGCTAGCCAACTACCACCATCGCCCTTTTCCGTTGGGTTGCCGTTTGTAGTCTTCCACTGTTGCGCGACGCTAGCCACCTCCCATCGTTGGCCGCCACCTCCTCCCGCAGACACCCATCGCCATTCGCCACCACCGACACCAACCTACTCCCGCCACCGTCTTCCACCGTCGGCCGCCGTCTGTAGTCCTTCGCTATCATGTGACGTCGGCCACCTCCCACCATCGGCCGCCGCCCTCCCGCCACCATCCTCCACCACCGCCCATTCTTGTCCGCCGCCACTCGACACCCCACCACCTCCCACCATTGCCCGACCACCTCCCGCCATTGCCCATTGGTGCACGGGAGAAAGAAATTTTGTATCTTTATTAAACAAATTTATATTTCAGAAATAGAAATTTTGTCTCATTATCAAACGGATATTTTGGCAAAAAACTCATCCATGAAATAGAATTAGAAAATTTGATTTAAACATAATGTTATCATTCGAGCTTAACTATTGAGCTGTATCCATTTGACTGAGAAAAGAAAGGTGCAGTCGGAAGATGGAGACGTGACTGCACCAACAAACAAGGAAGACTCGGAGAGGTAATTGATGGGGTTTTCATTAGGGTGATTGGTTCTTCGTCCAATCCAGTTTCAAGGTGAAATTAGGAACCAATAATTTTTTTTTTTTTCCATAACGAAAGAGTGACAAATCTCAAGATATTAACAGAAGTGACAATGAGTGAAAAGTTATTAGGGGTGATCAGTTCTTATGCAATCAAGTTTCAAGGTGGCACCAGGAACTGGTCATTTTTTTTTTTTTTTCACCGCAACAAGAGAGTGATAAATCTCAAGATATTGACAAAAGCGACGATGAGTAAAGAGTCATTGTGACCACGACGATTAAGGCAAAACGTTATATGTGGGTTTAGTTCACATTATACTAATTTTTTTGAAGAAATAAAATATAAAAAAAAAGTATATGTTGTTGGTCCGATTCGGTCGGGTTCCCCTTTGGAACCAAGAATCGGACCGCTCGATACCGATTATATTTTTTAAGAATGGGGAACCGGACCGAACCGAGCGGTTTCAATTCAGGCAATCTGTTTTGTACCCCTAATTTTCATCTCAAAAATAGACAAAATAAAATAACACAGGTGCAATGGTTTTTTGCCTATTTCTTTTCCCTTCAATATTTTTTCAGGACCTAATAACTTAGTGCTTCTTTCTTTTTTTTCAGCTGCTAGTGCTTAGACTCGTTGCAAACACACACGGAAGCATTAAAGACTTCAAAGCAATGGATGAATCAGAGCTCGTGCGGGACTTAAAAAGAAGTGAAAAAGCAGAAACCCCGCTAACAAGCCCAGAGAGAGATGAGATGATGATAATACCGCAAGCACAATATTGCAAAAGTTGCAAGGGATGTAGCGGAGCTGTTATGTGGATACGATATCTTCAAAAATTTTATGACTAAATTAGCAATTTATTAATAGTTTTAGAACTAAATTGACATAATTAAAATGCATATGACTGAATTGGCAAATTATCAAAAGCTTGTTTTAGGATTAAATTGGCCAAATTGAAAAGTATATAACTGAATTATCAAGAATTTAATAGGTTTAGGATTTTTGGTAATTTTCTCCATTGGATCACTTTCAACTTGTCATGGTTAGTCACCTTTGCGCACTTGAAGCCACTACCGGCCTTCACAACGATCCCCACTAACTACGGTCTTCTAGCATTTGATTGAAGGTCTATGACCTCGCATTCAAGGTCCGTCGGCTCAGGGAAAATCTCAAATATGATGTCGACGAAGGTAGATGACCTTGGATTCAAGGTCACGGGCCTCCAAATCAGCGAAAATGGAGGTCTGCAAGCTCAGATCACAGGTCGTGGACATCCTTCAGCGCAAATCTAAGAAATGGATCAGAGAGAGAGAGAGAGAGAACAACAGAGGTGAGGAGTGGCGAGGGTGTGCCGATGCGGCGTGACTCTGCAATTATCACCAATTCTAACACATCCCATTGCTCCCAAACTGTAACTGGGCAACATAAACACGCTGTCATCATCGCCGCCGTTGTTGCAAAGCAATTGCACGGCGAAGAACCGATGGGGAGCACCTAAAGCTTAGACTTGGCCGCATTCGTACTCAGCAGCATGCTTGTCCAATTGAGCTCAGGCCATGACGGGGAGCCAAACCAATTGAGATCCCCAAGTTGAGCTTGCTTTCGCTATCAGCTTGCCGTCCGTTTCACGGCAGCTGCTACACCAAGCAAGAGACAAACCGATCAGTAACCAAAAAGACGGTGAACACTGAACAGTAAGGGTGTCAATGGTTCGATTCGGTTTGGGTATCTAGGAAAATCGAACTGAACTGAACCGTTTAGACGTGTGCTTGATTTGAACCGAAATGCCACACGAACCGAATATGATCCGAACCGAAAAAACGCGGTTCGGATCGGATCGATTCAGTTCGGTTTTCGGTTTTTCCTTTTTATTTTTTTTTGCACTTCTTCCCTTCCTCCTCCCCTTCTTCTTCCGCTCTCTCTCTTCCCTTCTCTGTGAGACTGCTTCTTCTTTCTTCTTCCCGTCAATAAGCAGGTCAATTGATGACCCACCACCAAAAGGCCCCACCCCACCAGATCACCGGAGTCGGCCATGGACACTCGCCGGAGACCGAACTTCCGGTGACTGAACCCGCTCTAACAACAAAAAAGCGAGGACTAGGACTCGGACGACCCGTTTGGTTAATGGTGGCCACCACAAACACCTCGGAGCTGCCGTCACAGGCCCAGGTGGACTCGGTCTCGATGTCGGTATCGGCCGACGAGCTGACGGCTAAGACCGTGAACAAGCGCTACGAGGGGCTCGTCATGCTTCGGCCAAAGGCCGTCAAGGGGAAGAGCGCGTGGTACTGGGCACACATCGAGCCCATGCTCGTCCACAACGCCAACATCGGCCTTGCCAAGGCCGTGAATCTCCGGCACTCCCTCTACGAGGCCGTCTTCTCCGCCTCCAATCTGTCGCGGACCACCTCCGAGCACCTCAAGCGTGGCACCTGGCCCAACTTCAAGGAGCCAAAGAGAAAATGTGTTACGTCACTTTTTGGGAGATGACAATGCTGTGAGGGAAGATGAAGAGAGAATAAAGCAGGAAAGAGAGAGAGAGAGAAAAAAATTTGTTTGATTTGTCATCAAATCAAACAAATCTCAATTTTAGACTTTGGATCTTAACATGTCCTTAAAAGACTACAGCTTAATACCTTAGGATTGTAAATACCATAAAGGGATATTCCTCTTGTCAAAAAGAAAAATATATGATGAGAATTATAGGTGCAAGGCGTATGAACACCCCAGACATTAAAATAAGAAATGCATTAGTGAAATCTGTTCAAATGGACAAGCTGCAGAGGCTCCCACGAACAAGGCAAGGCAAGACGACGGCATATTAGTGCACAAACTAGAAAAACCTGACAAATAGTGCTCGACTTAGTACAAAGAGAGTTACAAAGTTCTACCAAATTTCAGCACCTTATTTTTACGATACAGACAAAATAAAGTTTCTCTTTTTATCCAAAAACCCTAAAATTGTCTTCCCTCACGCTATGCGACCATGTTACAAACAGAAGTCCACAAACAAAAGGAAGACAAATGAGCCAGAATCAAATATGAGTCCTCCTGAAGATGAGCGGCGCTCCATACTGAGGCTGCATGGTCACAAGAAGCGTCGGAGCATGAACATAAGAAGGCGACACCTCGAAAGCACATCACCTGACCAACATGGCCAGAGCAACCTCGGCCTCGACCATGGCCAAGTTTTGGCCCGCCAGATTCTGGGGCCGAGGCCGAATGAGTGGAATGAGGCCTGGTGCTTTAGGGGCTTTGTGAATCGCGTCGGGTTGAACTCATCCGTGTCTTCGCCCCACATCTCGGGGTCGTGATGCACAGCACTGAAGGCCAAGTAGAGCTATGTTTCTGCTGGAATTTGAAGGCCCCCTAGCTGCACATCTTTACAGGTCTGGACAAGAGATGTCCAGGCAAGAAAAAGGAACTCGTTCGGTTCAATCGAACAATATAAATTCGAGTTGTGACAATATTTGATCGATAGGAAATTTAAGCTTCATAATCAATTCGAACAAATCCAACCAGCCAACATTACAATCGAACTTCGTCGATACCATATTACATTAATACTAAACTTAAAACATAGATGGTCACAGCTAAGGAAACAAAAGTGCAGAAAGCTTAAAAGTATAAAGATAGCATTTTGATTGTGTGTTCCAGGAGAGGGGTTGCTAGCTATTAGATGGTATTTATACTGTAAGTATGATAACTATCTTTTAGTGCCATCTGTCACCCATCTTAGATAACCGCCATCGATCTCATCTTCTTCCTTTTTGTTCTTGCGACACTTGTTAATCTGTGTCGATAACTGTTGTCGACCTCATGTCCATCCTTCCTTTTCATGACATATGTCAGTCTGTTTCAAGTAATTGCTATTGACCTCGTCCTCGTCCTTTATCTTGCAACACCTATCCATCTATGCTAGGTAACTGCCATCGATCAAGTATAAAGCCATGTGTTCTTAATTCTTATCGATGACTTCGGCGTTCCGGACCTCATACAATAATAGTTCCATCGATAATCTACAGGACAAATTCTCGGGCGGTAGCTATTGCTTCTTCAATTTCAGTCTTTTCAAATTTCAAACACCCAAAACTTCCAGCCGGCATGATTTGGTGGTTGCCAGCTATCTGTTGCCGTAATATTGACAACTAAACTTATGGCTTACGTCACTTCTTATCGATGGGCCTGTGTCATGCAACGTGCATTTACCTCCGTTGTCCTAAATATTTCTTAATTTATTTTCCTATCAATAACCTAATTAATTATTGATGTCAACACCTGCTCTTCAATCACTTCAATCAATAGACGATCCTACAAACTCAATAAGATTATACTCTTACCTTATCCAGCAACTTTAGTCGAAATGTACAATTTGATGTATTTTGAGTTTATACACAATATGATCCCAAATAAAGAGAGGTATTTAAGTGGGTCTGATTTTTGAAATGAAAGTATTTTTAGAAGGAAGAACAGCAGAAGTGCCAAAAGTTATGTCTGGAACTTACTTTGTTTGCCAAAAGTTTCAATCGGATCACTTAGATGCCAAAAATTGAAAAACGATCACTTAAGTGACACTTCACAAGAAATCTGATGTGGCATTTTTTGTTAATTTCTCAAACTGATGTGGCTCGCTAGAGGCTAATATGGCATTCTTTTTTTCTTTTTTTTTCTTTCTTTTTTTTTTTTTTTTTTCTTTCTTCTTATTTCCGATGACCAACGTCCGGCCACCGGCCATGGCCGGCCTCACCAAGTGTCGCCTTCCTTGGGCGAGGCCACCATGGCCTCGGCCGGGGCCCGCCTCATGGGATCGACCCTCACTGGGCAAGGCGAGGCCCCAAAGGGCTCGCCTCGCCCAGATCCGCGAGGCCGCCCTTGCCGAGCCACGGCCTCGCTTGGAGGAAGGCGGCGCCTCGGTGAGGCCACCGTGGCCTCGCCGAGCACGCCTTCCTCCAAGCGAGGTCGGTGGTTGGCCTCCGCCACCAATCATGGTAGAAGAAGAAGAAGAAAGAAAAGAAAAAAGAAAAGAAAGAAAAAAATCAGAAAAAATATTTAAAAAATTAAATTATACACGTGAAAATGCCATGTGTCATAAAAATTTAAATATAAAAGCCACGTATTAACTTTGGTCGGAATTTCTCGCCGTTGACACTTAAGTGATCGTTTTTCTCCGATTTGGCACTTAAGTGATCGCCGCATAAACTTGTGGCACTTAAGAGATCCTAATAAAACTTTTGGAATCAAAGTGAGCTCCATACACAACTTTTTGCACTTCTGCTGTTCTTCCCCTATTTTTACCATAAAATGTCTAGTAGGAGTGCCATGTCAACCATGGAACTTGTGATTGGTGGTAAATACTCTATGGTTTGGGGCTTGATCTATTTATTGATAACAACTAGCAAAAATGCGAATAATCATATTTATTAAATAGAACAACAATAAAAAAAAATTTAGCCTCTGTTCGAAGAAATATTAGTCTCCATGTCATGTACAATATCTTGTTAAAAGGTATGTGACACAATTTAAACTTCTCACTCGAGTGTGTAACGAGTTCTTCATCACACACATCAGACTATTAAGTTACCACCATCTCATCCTTGAATTGGTCCTGGGGATTTGATGATGGCGGAGTTTCAACCTTTTCTTCCATTTAAGACGCTAGCCCAAGCTCGACAAACGATGATTTTTCTTTATTAGACAGTAAATAACCAATGAAGATAACCAAACGGGTCTATTTATAGTAATGTGATTAGTGAGGAATAGTGATTAACTTACAATCTTGAGCTCGTTCAGATTTTCGCAGCCGGAAGCCCGGTTTTTGCGCAGATGCGGATCACTTCTTCCCGGGCCTTGTCCTGCCATTCCTGGTGCTTCGCCAGAAGGAGAAGCGCCCAAATGAGGAGCGTGGCCGTCGCTTCTTTTCCCGCAAAGTAAAAACTCTTGCATTCGTCAATGACTTCCTCCCACCTAATCTTTCTTCCTCGTGGGATGATGTTAGGAGAGCGAGAAAATTGGACAAATTCTCTCTCGATTTCAAGTTGTTCTCGATCAGCTTCCAGACTGAGTGCCGGGTTTCCTTCTCTAGTCTCCATCTCTCCCTAGTCTTCTGAGTCGGTAGGAACCTGTGTATTGAATGAAACATGCGAATCGTCTAATCTTCCATGGATATGAAGACTCCAGGCAGAGCTAGAGAGATTAATGATGACTGCTCTAAAAGTAGAAAGGTAAAGATTCATGGTTAAACAAAAGACATATCACTGAATCGTGTCTTTTCCCAGAAATAGTATCAAGAATTAATGATCGACTAACTATCAACCAAGAGAGGAGTTCACTGCAAAGTGTACAAACAAATAGAAATGATGCAACATATGTTTCTATTCCTTAGATACTCTCTGTACATATATGAGAACTAAGAATATGAGCAGAGTAAATTTGTTTATTGATTGAAAATGGAGCAAGTTTAATTGGACCTGAAGCCAGGAATGTAAATGTTCTGGTGGGCTTGAGTGAAGAGGTGCATCTGCTGCTCCTGCAAGGCGAATATGCGCTTGCCCTATTCGAAACTGCTTCCGAAAGCAGTCCTCGAGATGATGTCAGCCGAGAGTCCGTGGAGCTCCTTCTGCACCTCCACCTCGAATTCCTCTCTTCCTCCTCGTATCTCCTCCCACGCATCCAGCATCTTGGCCGTACTCTCCCCGATCTCCGGGATCCACCCCTACTCAAAATGAAAGGAAACGCATTATGTGAAGTCTGTCCAGCGATGGACGGATGAAGAAAACCACTCACAGTGCAAAGATATTGAATTAGAATCTGTGCCCTTTCTTTCCTATGGGAACCAGCGAGTCTTACAGATTACTTGTTAACAAAACTGATTGCTGTAAGAATGCGCTGTCCTTACGTTGTGGATGCTCTTTGGCAATTCGAAGAACAGTTGATCTTCGCCAAATTGCCAAGGACTTGTTAACACCCATAATTTATTAGGTTGTTGATAGTAAAAATAAAAATAAAATTAGGGGATATGCAGGACAACAGAGATAATATAAATTCATAGGATCATTGATAAGAAATTACGTAAGCTAACTTTAGTTGTCGAGATTATGTTAGCAGACAGCTGACAATCATTAAAATATGCTGGCGAGAAGTTTTGAGTATTTGAAATTTGAAAAGATTGGAATTGAAGAAGGAACAGTTACCACCAAAGAATTTGTACTGTCAATGAAACTATCACTATGTGAAGACCAGGCCATCGATAGCTTCGATGAGAAAGGGAACACGTGATTTTATACGCGATCAGTGATAGTTACCTGACAGAAAGGGACAGATGTCGAGATAAAAACAAGATCGATGATGGTTACCTTACAGAGAGGGGACAGGTGAAAAGAAAAGGAGGAGATCGATGACAGTTACCATATAAGGAAGGACAAGTGTAAAAGCAAAGACGAGGTCAAACAGCAGTTACTTAAGATAAATTGACAAATGTCAAAATGATAAAGGATAAAGATGAGATCGATGACAATTATTTTGATAAGTGTCGAAGGACAAATGGCGAAGACAAGATTAATGGCGATTGCCTGATATAAACTGATAGATAGCGCTAAAGGACGATTATCATGCCCACAGTATAAATAACATCCGATAGTCATAAAAAGCCCCCGAACACACAATCAAAATGCTATCTTTTTATCTTTAATTTTTAGCATTGTACTTTCAATTTCATTAGCTATAGTCATCTGTGTTTTAAGCCAAGTAGTTTTGTAGCATGGTATCAATGGAGTTCAAATGCTGCTAGTCAGTAATTGGTCAGATTTATTCGAATTGATTATAAGGTTCAAAGTTCTTGCTGATTGGATCTCGTCACAACCTAAATTTATACCATTTGATCGAAACAAACGAGCTCGTTGTTCTCACCTGGATATCTCCTGTCCGGAGTTGCTATAGAACTTGGTCTCATCTCATTAAAAACCAAGAACGACACTTAGTTAATTATTTTTGGTCGCGAGCAATTCCGGTGAAACAGGACTGTATGGGAATTTAAAGAACATAAAACTAGCTTCTGCTTCGTTTACTCATAGCCATTTACCATCACTTCCTGATTGCATTTGCATCATCACCTCCTTTACCACAGTATGCGCAATCTTTTGCTCCAAAGCTTTCAACTGTCAGAGTTGCAATGCTAATATAAAGCTGTTATTTTTCTTATTGAAACTATATCCAAAATTTGAACCCGTAAAAGAAACCCGATCCGAGAAGTCCTAATATGAGTAGGGTTTGTAAAGGGTTCCTATTTTGGATTAAACTCTTTCAAAATAAGAAGTAGGTCTTCTTTGTGAATTGCGTCCAAGAGGAGTTTTTTTGTGTCCAAGCTATTATATCATGAAGTAAGATTTGTGACTTCTTTTGTGTTTGCAAGGAATTATGAGGGCAAAACACTGTTAGTTATTTGTTGTAATTGGGAGTTGAGAAATATTAGGACCATTTGAGTAACTCGAATGTGGTTGTAGTATCCGTTATATCACTTAATCTATAGTTGAATCATGTGCTCTCCCGTAGAGTAGGTCCCACCAATCGAACCATCCTGTAGTGGAATCATCTTTGTAGATGTGTGCTCAATTTCCTTACTGAAATGGATGCAATGAGGGTTTTGCTTTATTTGTGGTACATGGGGTTGTGCTGCAAATTCTTATGGAGTGGTTAAAGGTGCTAGTAAAGTTAGTATCCTAATGAGGTCCACCGGTTATGGTGAAGTTCAAACATAGCTTGTACTTGGAAAATCTTTATGGCAGTTGAGCCCACCAGGGGTTGTAGGAAGAGTAGCAATAAAGTTCAAATTCTAATGAAGTAATTGTAACTCGACTTAAGCGTTGAGCTCTCGCGAAAATTGTTGAGAATATGCCTTAAGTTTGAATTCTTAAAGGAAAGTCAATTCAAGTGGGACTACTAATTTGAGTAGATTTCCTATTTGAATGGTTTTCTAGTTTAAGTGGTTTCTAAAAGGAGCTTCCTATGTTGGATTCCAGATTTTTATAAGAAGTGGATCTGTTTCGTGAATTGCATCCAAGAAGAGCTTTTTAGCGTTTAAGCCAATAAATCTTGTGGCAAAATTTATAAATTTCTTTACGAGATTATAAGGACTAAACACCATAGGAGTTATTGTGTGTAATTGAAGGTTGGGAAATACTGAGATTGTATGAGTGACTCTAGTATGGTTGTGCCTTCTATCGTGTCGCTCAAATTACAGTGGAATGTGATGTTCTTCTCGTGGATTAGGTTCCACGAATCAAACAACATAAATCCCAAATCCAATTTATTTCTTGTTTTGTTTATTTAATTGCTTGATTATTTGTTTTTCGAGACATTTCATATTACCGTGCAATGTGTTTGGTAATGCAAGACTAAGATGTTATGTTCATAAATCACGCCAAACAATGACAGGGCATGCTTGCGATGACAATTTGATAATTTATGTTGCCGCCGGCACTTACCCTGATTCTCTCCATAGTGAAGGCCTGGTTAGCAATCCGCTGGTGAATGGCCCACTTCTCGCCCACCGGCCCAACGAGGCCTTGCCCGAACAGCAACCGGGCCTGTGGGTTGAACCCGATATGGTCGTACGACCCACCTGTATTCATTAGGACCTCCTTGATCATGTCCGGATCCGAGATGACCACCCTGGGCGTCGATCCGAACCAATAAACAAATGTCTTCCCATACTTGATGGACCAGTGATAGTAGAAAGGAGCCACCCTGTGGAGGATCCTGTGGCCAAACGACACGGACTTCAACTGAGCCTCCGCGAACAGGCGATCGATCTCCGGCATGTTGCCAAGGATAGGATGGTAGCCGGGGCCAAGGATGCCTTGTTTTGTGAAGCGGCGCTGTAGCTTTAGCGGGATACATAGATTGGAGTATGTGAATTTTGAGAGGAGGATGAGGATTAGCAAGAGGAACGGAACGAGACGCAATGGCATAGTTGGAGGGGGGGGGTTGGAGGAGGGGAAGTTCGCGAGGAGGAGTTAAAAATATTTGGTCTGGAGGAGTAGGGCAAGTTGTACACAATTAAATAGAGGAAAGGTCAAACTTTGGTGTTATGCATTTCCAAATAATTTCGTGGTTTTGCAATAAAAATATATAATATGTTGGAGCCTTATCAACGATTCTTTGTCAAGACACTTTATAGTCATATCGATAAAAAAATATTTGCATTTACAATATATCGATTTTACGTAATAAGATAAAACATTATGTTTTGTAAATGACAAAGGATCTTTAAACAAGGCACTTCTTAAACACCCCTATAGTGCAAGCTTGTGGGTTTTAATACATTGTCTTGCTTGGGCTATGCGTTATCAATTGGAAAGAGGGTGTAACCAAATCAAGCAACTTCGCGAATAGCTCGAGACTTGACTCGATGATTACTTGAGATCGCTGATGCGAAGCTTGACAATCTGCCCAACCTAATCAAAAGTTTTCATTTGAACTTTTGAAAAATACTTCATAATTACAAAAAAGACTTGGAAGTCCTTAAAATTACTTGGTGTACCCATATCTATACTTAGGAAGTTAACTAATTGAGCTTGATAAGCTGGAGCTTAAGCTCAACTTCATATATCACTCTATTAGAATCAAGTAGAACGCAAATATTTGCAATTTCTATCTGAGTTAAGTTCGAGTGATATTTTAATGCCTGATCAAGCTCGAGTTGAGGATCGAGCACATATTTACAAATCGAGTGGAGCTCAAACTTGGCACTATATCCACTTGATTCGAATCGATTATGTTAAATTGTATCTCGAGTTTGATCTCATGTACAGTACTAGATCCGTACTCGCAGGATTTGCTAATACGCGGAAATGAGGATGCACGTCCGCTGAGCATATAATGAGAAATGGCACGTGTTCGGACGACAGAATTATCCAGTTCTTCCTTGGCCAACGTGCAGCATTTAATGAACGACCCACAAGCTATTTTCTTCTTTGACCACACATGCAAGTTCCTTCAAAGTAGCCGCGAGAAGAATAGGTAACGAGGCTTACTACTTGATACCACAAAAAATTCAAATTAATACATTTATAATAAATTTATTTTAAATTAAATTTTAACCACCAAAAATTCTAAACTGATATATTTATGATAATTTTACCCTTTATTAGTTTTTTACTAAATTTTACCATCAAATTTTTCAACAGTATGACAAATGATGATTAAAG
This sequence comes from Syzygium grande, assembly GCA_024733475.1. Taxonomy (NCBI): domain Eukaryota; kingdom Viridiplantae; phylum Streptophyta; class Magnoliopsida; order Myrtales; family Myrtaceae; genus Syzygium; species Syzygium grande. Next base: position 10,579,093 of record JAMXDD010000006.1, read on the forward strand.
GTGTACTAGTTTGAGCTTCTACTCCGTTTGTCATAGGTGTACTAGTTTGTAATTTTTCGTGATATTAATCCAATTTAACATAAGATAAATTTATCACGAAATGTCTTAGGATTGAGTTTTTGATGGTCATGGGTAAATTTGTCATAAGTGTATTAGTTTAGAGTTGGTAAATTTATTGAGATTGCATATAGAGGTAGTCAACCTTAAACCTTTGCAATCCCAATGGATGAT